>CDFC01061497.1:79544-93771 GCA_000826385.1 Acanthamoeba rhysodes | reverse complement strand
TGTGTGTGTGTGTGTGTGTGTGTGTGTGTGTGTGTGTGTGTGTGTGTTGTGTGTTGTGTGTGTTGTGTGTTGTGTGTGTTGTGTGTGTGTGTTGTGTGTGTGTGTTGTGTGTGTGTGTTGTGTGTGTAGCTTCGACTTTGTGTGGATCTGCGAGGTGCTGAGCCACTTCTCGCGCAAGGACAAGTTCTTCAGCTCGGCGCAGCGCGTGCTCAAGCCGCAGGGCAGGATCATCCTTGCCGACTGGTTCAAGGCTCCCAACCTTTCGCAAGAGCAGCACGACAAGTACGTCGTGCCCATCGAACAAGGGTACGCAGAAGCCTCTTACCACCTCCCCATCATGCGCCTGAGATGCAAATGCGCAGCTGCTGACATTCTGCACGGCACATAGGATGCTTTTGCCTGAGCTCAACACGATGGGCGAGTACATGCGCATGATGGAAAAGAACGGCTTCAAGGTTGTTCATTTTGACGATATCACCTCCCACGTGTCTAAGACTTGGTACGCTTAGTCCCCGGCTTTTTGCGCTGATGTTCGCGCCTTACCCCTTTTGTGTCATGTGCGTGTGCGGGTGTGTGCAGGGACATCTGTGCTGAACTGATCCTGAATCCCACTCTGTGGAAGCTCGCGTTCACGAAGGGTAACTCGCTCTTCCTCTTCAACGCCACTCACTCGCATTATCTCATTTCATCACCTTCAGGCGGTGAGGCCCTGGCCTTTTTGCGTGCTTTCCAGAGCATGAGGGCCGGCTACGGCTCTGGCACCTTCAGGTATGGCATCATCGTCGCCGAGAAGGTCGCCACCCAGACCTCGACCGCCAAGCTCTAATGCACGCTGCGAGACCAGGAGCATCTCGTCATACATTTTTACAATATTTTTACCTCACGATCAAAAGCATGGGCTGAAACAAAATATGCGAAATATGACTCTTGTTGGCTCTGGCCAAGCCGGTGGTTCGAAATACCGAAGAGAGCCAGGTCGCATTGTTTGCACTCGTCGCGCACTGGCCGCCTAACCTCACGCCGTGCCCGTCTCTCGTCCATCACCGCCTTCGCGCCATGGAACCATGCACACTCACCTCATTGCATTAGTACAAAGTACACCCAACCACCCCACCAGCATTCAAAATTGAAAGTCAAGATGAGAAGGGCTCGTAATCTGCTCCTCCTCCGAAATGGCGGCCGACCATCTCCCTTGCGGCCCACTACTGCGTGGCGCAAGAAGACCGTCGACCACGCCCCTCCTGCTTCTACTCTCTTCTTCAAGGAGGGCGTAGTGCCGGCCCGGCTGGCGGTGCTGACCACTACTCGGCTGACCGCGGCCCCCGCCGACGCAGCGCTCGAGCATCAACAGCGCGAGTACGCCGTCGAGCTTGCGCGGACCACCATCGATCTGGGCAAGCTGGCGCAGCCCAGCGAGATGACGCCGCTGTCGCGCCTGGTCAACTCGATCACCGTCGAGCAGATGGTGGCCCAAAAGAAGGGCGACGCGGCCGTCGTGTACGAGGTGCGCGAGGACGAACCGGTCATCAACGCCATCGAGCTCATGTGCGAAAAGCGGATCGGCTCGGTCATCGTGCGCGGACGGGAGACCCAGCTGCACGTCGGCATGATGAGCCGCATCGACTGCATGCGCAACCTCGTGCTCAAGAACCAGTTCGCGCGCGAGACGCCCATCTCCAGAGTCATGGACAAGACGGTGACCTTCGCCCACGCCTCCTTCCCCACCACCGTCACTCCCAACGAATGATGCACTTACGCAGCCCCGGTCCTGTGCTGTTCTTGGCCCTTTACACAGATCTCGTGCGTCACTCCCGCGTTCACTCTGGGGCAGTGCCTCGAGATCATGGCCCAGGGACCCGACGTGCGGTACCTGCCGGTGGTGTCCGACCTCGGTATTAGCACCGCCCTGCACCGATGGCGCAGCTGCCCTTTCTCCTCCTTACATCGACTCGTTTGTTGTCTGAAACGGTGTGGCAGGTGATTGGACGGACGACGACACGAGGATTACCGGCATTCTCGGCCAGAGGGACCTGCTCAACTGGTTTGTGCGCTGCTTCCTGGATGCAGGCGACGCCGACATTCTCGATGGTACCTCATGCTCGCGCAGGTTGAGATTGAAGCAATGCAGCTGACTTGTGGTCTTTTGGTCGACGAAGACGCGGATAGGGCTTCGGCAACCGACCTGTTCAACAAGGAGGAGGGAGGCCAGGAGTCGACCGCGATCTACGTCAACAGCGATGCCACCGTGTTTGACGCTCTCAAGTGCATGGCCAAGAGCAACCAAACATACGTCGTCGTCAATAAGGGTACCCCTTCCGCCACAGAGCCGGCAGCACTCTCCGTCCAAGTGCTCGTACGACACCTGCTGTCTTAGTTCTGTTCTCTGTTCTCTCGCGCGTGACCAGGGCAAGAGATGGTAGGCATTTTTACCGGCACGGACTACCTGAACAAGATCATCCGCCCCGGTCGGAAATCCAAGCGTGCGTTGCCACTTGGCCTTGCTTATCTATCGGCAGCCAAAGGCACATTTCTGAGCCCGTGCGTGTGTGGTGGCTGGTGGTGTATTTCAGAAACGAACATCATGGACGTGGTCAGCAAGGAGCTGGTCGTTGCGGCGCCGCACTACACCCTGATCGACTGCATCAGCCTCATGCTTCAGAACGAGATCCAGCACCTGCCCATCGGCGAGTGGCGTCAGATGACCAACGCGGAGAGCGAGGACGAGCGCGAAGGCAAGACTGTCACCGGTAAGTGGCCTTCTGGGGAACAGATGTGGTTGTGCGTCTTTTCCCTGTGCACTCAGCCCACACTTCCATTTCCAGCGTTCGGGACCGACAGGTACTCGACCTCGCAGCCGTTGGGAGTCATCACCGCCTACGATTGCATCGACTATCTCGACGCCCAACCCAAGATGCGGTACGTCAAAGATCTCCCAAATCAACAGCATCATCATCACAACTCAACCCTTTCTTTCGTGCCATCCACCTGCCAGGGAGTGAACATGGCCGAGTCCGGGCCGTCCTCCTCTCCACTGTACATACTGCTGCCACGATGAAAGACTCTTCGTTCAACAGCGACCGTCGAGCCACCAGTGTGGGCTGGTGGTTGATTGCTGTTCTGTCGGCTGGTCTGCCTTTCTTCTCCAACGTAGATCACCGAACTGTCGCGACAAGGGCCTTCCGAAGCTTCGTTGTTTTGTGTTGGCGTTCGTTGGCCAACGAACAATAAAGAAGATGGACGGAGCGCTCCGCAACGCGAGCAGGTTCGCTCTGCACGACCCCAGCGGCAAGGGCGCGCGGCCGGGCACCTTGTGCGCGGTGTCCGTCACGGCCGACGTGGTGGAGTGCGGCGCGAGCATCGAGCTGGAGCAGACCTTCGTCAACGACGACCCCGACGGCCGCCCCCTCGAGGCCCTTTACGAATTCGTCCTCCCCGCCAACGCCGCCGTGTGCGGTACCCCCCCTAAATTCATTTCAAAACATAAATACACATCACTAATAACAAATATATAAATTATGAATAATAAATAATTGTTTATTATTTGGAATTGTTGGCAGAGTTTCGAGTGGAGGTGGAAGGCGGCCAGCAGATCCACAGCGAGCTGGTGCCGGTCGAGGAGGCCAAGGACAAGTACAGCGATGCCCTGGCGAGCGGGGACTCTTCCTACCTCTTGGCCTACAAGGGCGGTCAGGTCTTCTCGGTGAGCGTGGGCCTCCTGCTGCCCAGGAAGGAGGCCACGGTGAGGCTCCGCTACATCTCCCAACTCAACATCAACCAGGGAACGGTGCGTGGCGGCACTCCACGCAATCCACGTGATGAGGGCTGACCTGACACACTCCCATCTCTCTCTCTCTCTCTGTGTGTGTGTGTGTCGCAGCTCGCCCTGGCACTTCCGGTGGGCTCGGCTTCGCTGCCGCTGTCGGCCGACCTGACTCTCTACGCCAGCTTCGGTACGACTGCGTGCAGTCAGCGGCGCGCTGGTCGTGTGCGTGTGCTCATCACCTCAACCGTTGGGGGATGGGGCTGCGTTCAGTGACGTTGTCACGCATTGAGACGGTGATCAGCAACTACCCCGACGCGGAGACGGCGATCGAAGAGGACCGCAAGCAAGCCGCGGTGAGCTTCACTTCGTCTTCAGCCGAGCCTCTGGTCGATGACCTCATTATCCGAGTCAAGCTGGCAGACGATATCGGGTGCGCATTCCTGAGGAGTTGGACCATTCACCCGTCGCCTCACCACCACTTCCGGTTGTCCCAGGACCAACGCGCTGGTGGAGGTCGACGAAGCCGGCAAGGCCCAAGCGCTGATGGTTTCCTTCAGCCCGACCTTCAGCGGTCGGCTGGTCTCCTCCGAGTTCATCTTTCTCGTCGACCGGCGCGCTTCCCCTCTTCTCTCTCTCTCTCGCTTTGATGTTCGTGGCCCTGCTCGCCAATGACTGACTAACCAGACCTGGGCACCGTTGTGCAGGTCTGGGAGTATGTCCGGAAGCCGCATAGCCCATGGTACATCGTCGCCGTCGCCACCAGATGTATCTGCACTGAGGCTGTGTTGGGCTAAAACAAGTGTGCAGTGCGTGATACGCTACAGGTACTGTTGCGTAGCATTAGCGAGGGCGACCGGTTCAACATAATCGGCTTCGGAACGTCGACAGTTCGGCTGTTTGAGGAGCCCAGCGTCCCCTATGACGACCATTCGCTTGAAACTGCCAGCCAACACGTGCAGAGCATGCGAGCAGACCTAGGTTCGTTGCACGCCATATCTCCATCCCTGGCATGTTCGCTCCTCGTCTCACCCATCACACTTCTACCGATGCAGGAGGCACTGAGATATTGAAGCCTCTGCTCGACATCTTCGACAAGCCACCTGTTGCGGGTAGCCTGCGCCAGATCTTCATTCTGACCGACGGCGAAGGTGCGCTCGCTCGCCGTAGTGGGCAGTGATCAGAGCGTACCTCTGGTGCCTCAGCCAACGCTCACACTTGCCACCTGGAGTGCAGTTTCCAATCCTAGCCAGTGCATTGAGGCTGTGCGGCGCCATACCGGTGCCACGCGGGTCTTTACGTTTGGCATTGGCCAGGGAGCCAGTCGGGTACCCGACCACCGATACGTGTGTCGTGCGTGCCATATGTGTGTGCAGCGTGGGTCGTGCTTGAGTTAATGTCATGTATGATGGTGGCAGGGTCTGGTGGAGGGCCTGGCTCAGGCAGGAGGAGGTGAGCATGAGATGGTGAGCGGAGGAGTTGACATTGAAGACGCGGTGCTACGCCAGCTCAACCGCGCCCTACGCCCCACCCTCACCGACGTGCGCCCCACCACATCACGCCCCAGCGCTTCACTCTGTTCTAACCCCTCCCCTCACCGTTAGCTACGACTCGACTGGGGCCGGCTCAGCATCGTCCAGCAGACGCCGACCTATTTCGCTCCGCTGACCTCTGGCACCCGACTCACCGTCTACGCCCTCCTTACCGCCGACGATGGGGAAGACAGTGATGGCAATGATCATCAAATGCGCCTCGGCCGAATGATATCGGAGCAGGTCAGCCTCGAAGGTCGACTCACAGGCGAGCTGGACAGCGCTAATGTGCTAAGATTCGGCGTCTCCTCGGCCGATGTTCAAGTGGTGGAGGGCCCGCTTGTGCTTCGCCAGTTGTTCGCCGCTTCGGCAATAAGGTGAGCGCCCCTTGTGACATGGTGTTTATGTGGCCTGGGGTAAGTGTGCGCCAGCTGACGAGTTGCGCTCTAGTGGTCTTGAAGAACCTCACAGCGCAAGCGAGACCGAGGCGGATGCCGAGCTGCGCCGTGCTCGTGCTGTCGAGCTTTCACTTCGGTGCGCACTTCATTCAAGCCGGCGGGACAATTGCCCTCACACTTGTACGCGCGCACGGTGCCGCCAGGTATTCCGTCCTCTCCAAGTTCACTGCGTTTGTGGGCGTCGAGGAGCGAACCGAGGCCGTGGAAGCTACCATGGTGCACCGCCGGTTCAAACCCGTAGGCCTACGAAGTACGAATCGTCCCCGTTTCGTGGCCCTTGCCAAGCGCCACTGCCCAGATGTGTCTGACTTTGGCGCGCCAGGCCAGCGTAAGGTCCGCACCGTAATGATCAACGGTACACTCACACGCCGCACGCACACTGCGCTGCACAAAAACAACGACAACGACAACAACTATTACTGCCTTTCGCAGGCCAAGAGTACCCTGTGCTGGACGTTGCGCGGTCCAAGACTGGAAAGCACGGCAGCGCGAAGGCGCACCTCACTGTCATAGATCCGGTAACCGGCAAGAAAGTTTCCCACATACTTCCCGCATCGCAGCTCGACGCCGTGCGTGGCCCACCGCCCATTAGCATCATTTCATTCCCGCCACAACGCAATGCATCGACAGCGATGTAGTAACTTTTATTGAGATAACGCACATCATTTCGCCCCAGGCAATGGTGTCTCCTCCCGCTGAGGCGGAGCCTGATGCGACTAGCGGCGGCGGCGATGTGCCGAAGGCGCCGCAACGCCACGAAGAAGACAGGGCGCAGATACGGAAAATTATCATGCTTCAGAGCGCCGCTGGCATGTGGACCATCGACGATCTACTTGTACGTAGCACGCACGCACGCATGCACGCACGCACGCACGCACGCACGCACGCACGCACGCACGCACGCACGCACGCACGCACGCACGCACGCACGCACGCACGCACGCACGCACGCACGCACGCAACACGTGTGCACTGTGTGCGCACAAGGTGGTAATGCTGCACTCTTCCCAGGCCAGCGTGCCGAAGCTGAGCAGGGAGGCGTGCCTGGCCTGGTCCGGCACAGAATTGCCGTCCTCGCCCGAGGAGTGCGAATCCATGGCGGGCAAGCGATGCGCCACGCTCCTGCTGATGGTCTACCTCACCCTGGCCTTTCCCGAGTGGTACCCGCCCGCGGCAGCTCTTCACTCAACTCCTCGCACACCTCAATCGTCGTCTTTTTCTTCTTCTGGACACAACGCAGGGAACACTACTGGGCGCTGGTGGTGCGAAAGGCGCGTAAGTCCATCGCCACCGACTCACCGTCGGACCTCGAGACCAGGGCGGCGGCCTTCCTTCGGCAGCAAGGAGGCCTGACGTCCTAGTTAACAGCTTTCGCTCTCGTTTGATCGACTCGGCGCAGAGTCTCGCTCGTTCACAACGATTGTTGTATTTTGTTGTTGTTGTTGTCATCTGGCTACTTACTTACACGGCGGCCTTCTTCTCGCGCGGGGGTACCGGAGGTGAGGGCCGGTTGCGGGGCGGCACGGTGGGGATCGGCGGCAGTTCGGCGTCCAGGAAGGGCAGGTCGGAGGGCGAGTTGATGGTGCCCACCCCGCCATCATCGTCCGACGACCCAAACTCTCCTCTGTCGCCCACACCGGGTCGCTGCCCCCGCCGGCTCACACGGATTGTCGCTCCTGCTCGCCATCGCGCACAAAACAATCGATTCACTCTCCCCTTTCGCACCGCACACGCCAATGCCACGCACGCGCTCTCTTGTGGGAGATGGTACCTGAGTACGGGCTGCCGATGACGCTGCCGCCCTTCCGCGACTTGCGGTACGAGGTGCGCGGAGGCGCGATGGGCTGGTTCAGGAAGTCGGGCACGCGAGGTCTGCACCCACACAGACGGTCAGCCACGTCCGTTCGACGCCGACAGAGCAGGAGTTGAAAGCGTACTTTTGGATGGGGCGAGCGGGCCGGGGTGGGCGCGGCGGGGCTTCCTCGCCGTCGCCGCCGTCAAGATTGTCGGCCGAGCCACCATCGTTGGTGCTATAGTTCGACTCCTCGATGCTGGGCCGTCGCGGCGCATCGAACGTAGGTGGTGACTGCGCGGCCGCTGGCGGGATCGGCAGCACTTTGCGCGGCACTGGCGGTAGCATCTTGGCCGGCGCGGAGTGCGACAGCGTTGTTGCAGCTCTCGGGCCGCCGCCCGCCGGCGCCGGTGCATAGGGCGAGAACGGCGGCGCCGACACCGAAATATTTAAGTCCGACGCGGGCGCAGGCGGTGGCAAAGAATCGCTGAACGACGCCACGGGGAATGGCGGCCTAGGCGGGGTGGGCCGTCGCGCCGCCACCGGCGGAGCGCCCGAGGGCGACGTGCCCAGAGGCGGCGACGACATTGTACTGTACGAGGGAGAGGTAGAGGGCGACGGGGTGGAGGAGAGGGGCGAGTAGGAGGGCGAGGAGGAGAAGGTTGCGTCGCCTGCGCGAGGCGGTGGGCGAGGCGGCAGGGCGCTACCGCCCTTTGGATGCAGCGCCACTTGCGTGAAGCGCGGCGGCTGTACGAGGCCAACCAAGAATGGAAGTTAACCTTATGTGTGTTGCGTGTTGCGTGCGTGCGTGCGTGCGTGCGTGCGTGCGTGCGTGCGTGCGTGCGTGCGTGCGTGCGTGCGGATGTGGGTGTGTGGTCATGTGTGCTTGAGAGGGAATGGAACCAGTGCGGTTTGTGCAGATGCGGAGTAGACGGAGTGGCCACGCGGTGAGGCGGGCGCGGCCATGGGCATTGCGGGCGACCGATAGGGCGACGACGGTGACGACCCCAGCGAGGGCGATCCCGGCGACGGGCGCATCGTGGCGCGCATCATCACCGGCGGCAGTACGTCGGCGCTCCCGGCCTCGGCCTCGTCGCGCAGCCCGCTCACCTGCGGCATGCCCCCGCGCGGCCCCATCGACCCGCCGCCGGTCTCCTTCTTCTTGTCAATCTGGGTCTTGATAACGTTGATGTACTCGGTGAGCAGGAGGCCGATCTCCTCGCTTCGGTCTGTCGACAGCTTCAGGAGACCCTTGTCTCGATAGGGTCCGAAGTCGAGTCCCACCACGCCTTGGCCTGTCAACCACAACAGTCGTCAGCGCCACGCACGCACGCACAAAACGAAAGGAAGAAGGCGCGCACCGATGGCCCATCGCTTGATTTGGAAGTAGTTGTACTTCTCCACCACCCGGAAGTCGTTGCGCGGGTCCTTGAACACAATCTCCCGCGGGGTGACGTCGACGATGACATTGTCGGGCTTCGAATCTTCACTTAGCTTCCACTTGGCCATGAACGTGATCGTGTCCCCGTCCTCCTCTGTAACAGAGAACACAAACCGACACACGCACATACGCACATACGCACCACCGCACACAGACACACGGGCGTGATGACGTGCTCGCTTTTTACAAATTGAAAGCGTGCGATGTACCCCCAGATCGAGCCTCGTCGCCTTTGTGGATGACTGCCTTCGCACCCTTGGCAATGTTCTTGATCTTGGAGCCAGTCATTGATCGCGCCAACAATCTGCAGACGGGGGTCACCACGAAGGTTCGTGAGTGCGTGAACGCGGGCCGCCTCCCTCCCAATGCACTGCGGTCGGTACCCTTCTTTCTCCGACTGGCATTCCTCGATGATGTTTCGGAGTTGGATCTTACGCGCGTTTCGAAACTTGAGCACAAAGTCAGGCGCGTGGAACGCGGCCCTTTCCGCGTTGACCACTAGTCGGAGGTTAAAAACGCCACCTACATTACGATCGGATGTTGGGAAAGGGGACTGACTCAACGTACGTTTGGAGAGGAACCACTCGCGGGCCTTCTTGCCCTTGCGGAGGTAGGGCGGGAAGGGGAGGCGGGGCTGGAAGGGGACGACGCCCTCCTTGCATGAGATGGCGAGCTTGTACCAGGTGCCGGGCTTGCCCTTGGGGTGCGCCACCGGAGTGACCACGATGAAGACGTGGTTGAACTGGGAGCGGACCCACTTGGGCGAAAAGGGCTCGTTCTCGCCCTCGCGGAAAATGATCATCACCACGTCGTTTCCCAAATGTCGCTTTCGCTCGACCTTTGCTCGGAAAGGATAATTGCGTAAGCGCACACGCCACCGCACACGCACACGCAAGTGGAGACGCACACGCACAAGTGGAGAAATGTGCAGATGATGTTGGAGCGCACCTGTTGAGCATCGCTGGGATAATACTGGAGAAGAGTGGAGACGTGGAACATGATTTCGCTGCCCTTGTGCTGCGTATGTACACTGTGCGTTCCCGTCGTGTTGGCTAAAGACACAAAAAGAACGAAGAGCGCGACGAAAGAGTTAGAAGAAAAAACGAAATGCGAATGAACAAGTCAGAACCATTCACACATCTGTGAACGGACCTTTGACGTCAAGGCCGCCTCTGTAGCCCTGAAAGCCCTCCAGCTTTATCCTGTCGCCCAAAAAGTCCAGAAACTCCTCAAACGCCGGACTTCCATGCTCTGCGACGTGGGCGGGCACGCCACACGACAGCACAATGCACCGCGCATAAACCCAACAGTTGGAGCGCCGACAGCTTTCGGTAAGCCACGTCTTCCGCAAGAAGGTTGGTGGAAGGTACCATTGTTGTACATCTGGTCCTCCGTCGTTTGGTGTTCGCGCGAGAATAGCACGCCGAACTTGTAGTTCACCTGTACGTTCTGCTTCTCGTACGTCAACAGCTTCTCCTTTACCACCAGCGAGTCCCTAAGAAGTGTCAACGTTGTTGTTTTTGTCAAAGTGTTAGCCACGCCCGCAGTTACCTACACACCAGTGTAACCAATTCGAACGCACTTTATACGGCTGAAGCGGATGGGCTGAAGATAGGGTGCCTCCTCTTTGATCGCCTTGATCACCGATCCGGACTGGAAAAACACGATGATTTAAAATCACTATACACGCCAAGCCGCGCAAGCGGAGATGGTACCTCGGAGAGCGCCTTCAGCCCGATGGTGACCCGTTCCTGACCCTGTGTTGAGGCACGACGTGTGGCATGAGCGTTTAAGTTCGAGAGAAGACATGGGCATTGGTGTGTGTGGGTAGGGTGACGGTAACCTTCTTGGACCAGACGAGGGCCTTGATGGAGTGTTTTGTCAGGGGGACGGGCGGGGACGGCTTGGCCTCGCAGCAGATGATGACCGAACCGATGTTGTTCACCTCCTCGTCCTCCAACCGACTCATGTACACATAGTGTCCTACACGCAAAAAGGAGTTAGCCACCAAGCTGCGTGTGCGGTGAGTGTCGTGTGTTGTGTGCGGTGATGAGTGTGCGCGCGATGGTGTGTGTCGTACGCATGAGGTCTTCCTTTTTGTCGGGCGAGAAGAAGTACTCGCGGTAGTAGCACTTGTACTTGTCCTTCTCCACCAGCGGAAACCCGTCCCTCTTCTGCTGTGTCTGGTACTCGCCCTCCACCCCCTGTTCCCGCACGTAACCCTCCTCGTGCTTTATCTGCAGCGGCCATGGTTCGTCTTCCTCGCGAAACTACAGACACACGCATGCACACACGCACGAACCGCCGCACATGCACACATTAATGCATTGTCGTGAAATGAAGGAAGCGCAGAGCGGACGCGAACCTGAACCCAGGTCTGCTGGGTGGTCTGTTCGGTGCGAAACCACTGTTCCTCTTTCACCTTGTCCTCGTAGCCGGTGAAGGCCACCATCGACGAGGGCACCTACACGCGTTGTCATTTCATGACCGTTTGATAAAATTAACAAAAACAAAACACAGGCGGAGCAGAGATAAAGGGAGGGTGCCAAGGCACCCAAGAACGAAAACGACAAAAGAACGAAAGCGACAAAAGAGCGAACGTTCCAAGAGGGAGGGGAGCGCACAAGAAACTTGGCCTTGTTGGTGGAGGAGAGGAGGGAGTTAAGAATGGAGAGCTGTGCAGATCCATCCATCTGCAGAGCCATGGGGTCCTCCTCCTCACTTGTCGTTCCTCCTCCGATGTAGCTCCCCGTGGTTGTGTACGCCCGCGGCCTCCCACTGTTGTGCTCCATCTCTCTTAAACTATTAAATGGCAAATATAAAATGGAAAATGGAAAATTAATATAATATCGTCAGAATACGCACGAATAGAACATGACCCCGGGGGGGGGTGAAGGGAGCTTTACCCTCGTCAGTCTTGTCGGACTCGTATCAATCTCTTCAATGTTTTGTAGAACGAAAGAAAAGGAAAAGGAGAGAAGAAAGGGAAAGAGATCGATTGCCTCGGTGTCACTCCAGGCCGGCGCAGATGATCTTCAAGCGGTATGATCTTGTTTTCGCGTCACGCGTTCAGCTGAAAGGTGGGGCGGTCGGTGGTGTCTCGTGTTTCTTCGAGGGTACCACTTTCACTTTGCGGCTACGCAACGACGAGAAGAACGAAGACAGCAGAAAATCAAAAAGAAAAGACGAGAAAATGAAAAGGAAATCAGGACTTCCACTTGTTTGGGTGTCGCCCCGCACCTCCCGTTCTAGACCACGAGCTCTGTGCGGTCACCTCCCACGAATGCCAAAGGAGGACCTGCCGTGCAGACCTCAGACGGAGAGTTGTGATCACCTATGAAGTGATTGATGATGGACAATGAAAGTTTTCATTCAGTTCAGTGTTGTTCCGCCATCGCCTGGTGGTCGCTGCTGGGGACGAACTCGCGGGCGTGCTTGGCCCTCTCGAGCCACAGGGCTCGTTTGGCCACGTTGCGGCCTCTTCGTTCCCACAGGTCGGCGATGGCCTGGCAGGTGGCGCGGTCCACCGACTCCACCACGCCCTCCTTCTCCAGCTCCGCCACCACCCTTTCCATCTATCATCGCCACGTTCGTGTGTGTGGTGAGCGCGATGCTGTGGTTGGTGGTAACGAGGGAGCGGGAAACGCACCTCGTCGTCACGGTTGGCGCTTTTGAGGGAGTCGATGATCCGCGCGTAGATGAAGGGCGTCACTCGGTGTTGCTGCGTTTTCATGAACCAGAACACGTCCATCAGGTCGTGCAGCCGGTCCGCGGGGAGCCCCTTCACGAGCGCGTGAAAGAGACGCGAGTCCGGCAGGAAGGTCTGGTGCTTGACCTGCTTCCACATGTCCACCACGCCATACGGCGAACCTGTGTACACAAGACATGCGCGTCAGACATGCCCCTCGGCCATGCTGCTGATGACGACGCCACTAAGTTTCGCAAGGAGGGCGCACCATGCTTTGTGAAGGCCTCGATGAGCGCTGTGTAGGTTTGTGCGGTAGGTCGGATCTCCTCCTGCCTCATCCTATCATAGACTTTCTGCATCCGCGCGAGGTCGCCAGCCCTTCCAAACCTGTGGTTCGTTGTTAGTTGAGCGACCACACGGCATCCATGTGCGCTGTCACACGGGGTCGACGTTGAGTACCCGTTGATGAGCGCGGTGTAGACCTGCACGTTGAACTTGAAGGAGGTGCCCCGTCTGAGCTCGTCGTAGATCTTGGTGATCCTCTTCACCTCACCCGCCTTCCCCAAGTGGTTGAAGATGCAGGTGTAGGTCTGTTCGTTCGGCCAAAGCTCGAACTTGGGCATCTTCTCCTCTGTGGACCGCGACGTGCGGGAAACATAAAACGAATGGTGAGGCCAACGATGAGACGAGCGAACGCGCAGCGGTTGCGTACTCAAGGGCTCGATCTCCATGTTGAGCGTGCGTTGCTCCTTCTCCTCCTTGAGCCGTTGTTCCTCCAGGGCTGCCTCATGCTTCATCTCTGCAAGGGTGCTTATCATCCGCTCGATATCGCCATTGTGGCCCAGGCTGTCAATCAGCGTCGTATAGGAGACAACATCGGGTCGCAGCCTCCGCCTAACCACCCCATTGTCAATCTCAGCATTCAAACCTCTTATACGTGTGCGATGTGGGGCATGAGTGTGCAAACATACCCTTCCACTGAGCGTGAGCGAGCCTTCATCTCGTGCCACAGGTTGAGCATCTCCTTGATCTGACCATTACGGCCTAGGCTCCCGATGGTGATGGTGTACAGGTAGGAATCCACATCGAGCTGGCCGGCCTTCTCCTTCTCCTTAATCTCGTCCCAGAGCGCCAGCAGGTCTTGGACTCGCCCGATTTGTCCGTACGCCTTCATCACGCAGCCATAGTTGAAGGAGTCGAGCTTCTGCCCGCTCGCCTCCATCTCCGCCTTGAGCGTCTTTACGCGATCTGCACATGAATAGAGAAGCGGGGAAATGTCATTCTCTGACTCGGTCCACCAAGACCACGGTCGCGGATGTGCGTACCGATGTCGCCCAGCCTCGAAAAAACGTTCATTACGGCGGAGAGTGTGCGTTGATCGGTTGGAATGCCCTGGGCTCGCATGTCTTCGTAAATGTGAAGCGCTTGCTTCATTCTATTCATTTTGGCGCAGGAGTTAATAAGCGAGTTGTAGATGATGGCGTCCGGTTTCACTGTTGACACACACACACACACACACACACACACACACACACACACACACACACACACACACA
>CDFC01061497.1:0-79494 GCA_000826385.1 Acanthamoeba rhysodes | reverse complement strand
ACACACACACACACACACACACACACACACACACACACACACACACACACACACACAATACACGTGGTGAGTGTGGGCCTAGACAGACTCTCTGTCGCATTTAAAAAAGCGCGTAGGCACCTTTGGCGGCCTTGATCTTATCGAGTACGAGTATTGCCTGCTTGAGCATGCCTTGATCTCCCAGTGCGCCGATGAGCCACGTGAAGAAACGCATGTCGATCGATTTGATGCTGTAAGAGTGGGCTCTCCCTCTTTTGTCGAGCTTGTCCACTAGCCAGTAGAGCTTGGTTCGCTTCTCCGATTGGTTGGTCTCGGCGCGGATGGCCTTGATCTCCTTCTCCAGCTGCGGGTCTGGAGCGCCCAATGCGGCGGGCGCTGGCCTGGTGGGCAGGCAGGTGTGTCTTGTGAGCGGCCAGCAAACAGCGAGATTGCATGCAAAAAGGTCTCACAGGAAGGCGATGCGCCGTACTCACTGCTCGGTCGCTTGCCCTTTCCAGCCTTAGCACCAGTGCGAGAACCGCTCGAGCTGTATGCGGGACTGAGCGGCCGAGTGAGCGGCGCCGGCTGTAGCCCACAGGTCGCAAGCTCACAAGTGGCGAAACACGTACGTGTTGTGCTGCTTGTTGCCTGTGGGTGGCTTCTTGAACCCTGCTTTGTTGTTGTTGTTGTTGGGCTTCGTGGTCTCCCTCTGCTTCGTGGCGAGGAACCGACGCGCGCAACCACTCGGCACACCAGCACTGGTGGCAGAGAAGAAGGGGGTGAAGAGAACACCGGAGGAGGAGTAGGAAGAGAAAGGCGAAGAAGCCCTGGCCTCTGCCCGATACGCCGAGCGCCCCCTGAGAAGTGTTGTCGAGTGCGCACCAGGCATCTGTGGGCGTAGAAATAGGAAAAGAAAAAGTCCGCATTGAGGCGGGTCGATGCCGGGGACCGCAAGATGAGGGGCGCAGAAATGGAGAGATTTGCAACCTTGCCACAAGCGCCAAAACGCGGCAGCGCCATGCTGGACTGCAGCATCGTGTCTAACGGTGCGGACAAGCGGGCTCGGTGGATTGGCCTCATCTTCATCGATCTCAGGACCGTCTCCACTCCGTGTTATGCTTATATTTCTTTTCCGCCGCTTTTCTCTTTTCCGCTTGGGGCTGACGTCAGCAAAGAGAGACAACAGACAGAGTTCTTGTCCATCCACACCGTAGTGCATCCACCAACACCATGTAAGGCCCTTCTCCTTCGCTTGCTGAGGGGGGACACGTAACAGAATAAGAGACCAACAGCTCGAATTAATGCATATGGAATCGATTCCTTTTTTTCCCATCAATCAGGTCTGCTCCCTCTTCGGCTCCCTCCGCCCCCGCCGCCAGCCAGGCCAAGGTGACGTTCAAGATCACGTTGGCTTCTGACCCGAAGCTTCCGTACAGAATCGTGAAGGTGCTCGAGGAGACGCCCTTCACCGCCGTCATCCGCTTCGCTGCCGAAGAGTTTGACGTTGCCGCCAACACCTCTGCCGTCATCACGAACGACGGCACTGGCATCAACCCTCAGGGCACGGCTGGCCAGATCTTCCTGCGACACGGCAGCGAGCTGCGTCTCATTCCTCGCGACAAGGTGGGCCACTGCTGATGCATGCACTCACCACATCCTGCTCTGTACGATTTTTTTTTTTTCCCCCCATCCATTCGCTTCAATCGCCAAGATTTTATACACCAAACATCTGATTGTCCCTCAGCTTCTGGATGACCTTCTGTCGCTCCTCTTCTCGCTTTGTCCAAGCCTGAATGCCCAGCACTCGCTTGGCCACTGTCCGCTGCACCGTCATGTATTTCACAACGCATCGATCCACGCATGAGCCCTCGCCCGCCGTAAGGTCCTTGTCCCAGTAGTGCGCGATGCACTTGTCCCAACATCGCCCCAGCACCCTGCAGGGCGGCCGAGAGATGCGTTTTAGTTCTTTGATTTTCAGCATTAATATGTATTTATTAACACCTACCTATTGTAAAGGTCCATCTGTATGGTGATGAATTCGGAGGCGGCGAGCACGTCCTCCCGCTCCTGCTCGCTCATCCCCGAGGGCATCGGCTGTCCATTCATCTCAGGGTTTTCGATTCAGATTAAAATGAAATAAAATAGGTTGTCCTTTCCGCGTTTGGCAACGAACTAAAAGAAGAGGCTTCACGGCGAGAAGGCAAAATAGAACACTTCAAACACCCGCGTCATGATGAAGAGCAGAGTGATCTTTGCGGTGTTGGTGGTGCTGTCGCTTGCAGTAGCCGCCACTGGCGCACTCCACGACGCAGAGGACGCCAAGGAGCAGTTCGCTGCCTTTGTGGGTCGGTTCAACAAGAAGTACGCTGACGACCAAGAGTACCAACAGCGGTTCGCCGCTTTCACTCAGAATCTCGCTCAGATCGAGGCTTTCAACGCCAAATATGGAGTACTCCCCCCACCCACCTCAGCACAGTCTGCCGCAGAGCCACACCCACGTGTTGGCCCTCGAACTTGACTCTCTCTGCAGGAGAAGACGCAGTTCGGCATCACCCAGTTTTCCGACATGACGCAGACCGAGTTCAAGGAACGGGTGCTCATGAAGAACCCTCGCTTCCCCGTTGGCCATGGCGAACAACCTACCCCAAGCCCGTTCCCAACCCCAGTTGTCATCCCAAACACCTTTGATTGGCGAAACAGGACCGGCATTCTGACGCCGGTGTACGACCAAGGGAAGTGCGCCTCTGGGTGGTGCGTAGCTCGTCTTGCCCTTTACCGTGGTGGCGCGTCCTCACCGTCTCGTCTCTGTGCAACTTAGTCTTCGAAGACTAAAGCCATCTGCCTACCCCCCCCCCAATGCAGGGCGTTCTCCGTGGCTGAGAACCTTGAATCTCTGTGGGCCATTGCAGGCAAAGGTCTGATTCCGATGTCTGCGCAGCAGCTGATCGATTGTTCTCCGGCCGCTTCTGGCTGCGGCGGCGGTCTCTCCCGCGACGGCTTCGTGGTACGAATCACCACTCGCCTCTGGAGCTTATAGAGCAACACACATTTACCGTCGCCTACCACCACCACCGCCACAACCACTCTCAGTCGATCATGAAGCTAGGCGGTCTGGAGAGCTCAGCTTCCTATCCCTACACCGCAAAGACTGGCAACTGCTCCTTTATCTCGAGCGATATTACGGCTAAGATCTGGGGCTATATGATCGTCACCCGCTTCGCTAGTGAGCCGATAATGGTACCCATTCGGCGCCTCCCGTCCGGTCCGACCGCCGCTCTGACTCTGCTTGCTTGCTTGGCCAGACCGGTTTTCTGTCCTACCTGAGCCCCATCACGGTGTGCGTCGATGCACTCAACTGGATGTCCTACACTGGCACGAACCTAATCACCACCCGCAACTGATACGCCACCACTGCCCACTCATGCCCGTGAGTGTTGCGTGCTTTGACCGCAGGGGGCGTCTTCCCGGCCCAGGGCTGTGGCAACGAATTCAACCACTGCCTGCTGGCCGTGGGGTACAACCTGGAAGCCAACCCTCCCTACTGGATTCTGCGCAACTCGTGGGGAGACAAGTGGGGTACATCCACTCCTTCCTCACCTGAAGAGAAACAGCACCAGCAGCAGTGGTAGAGCTTGCGGCTCACGACTCTTCTTGTGGCTGTTGTGGCAGGCATGAAAGGGTACATGTACCTCGAGTTCGGCAAGGACGCGTGTGGTGTTGCGCAGGCATCCTTCTCCGGACTCAACTTCTAGCATTCCCTAAGCTAAGAGAAAATGCAGATGTAAGGCTTTGATGATGTTGTGACAGAGCAGGCGCTTGCGTTGTGTTGGTATCAAAGCTTGGCCGCCTTTGGCTCGTTGAAGGTAGAGTTGAGCCAGTGCAACAGCGCGCGGTTGACCTGTTCATGTGGCGCATCGACACGGTAAGAACCAGGGCTGTGCGTGACCAGGTGCTACAGTGAGTCGATCTGTACCTCCTGCGGATGCTCCTGCTGCGTCCAGTGAGCGCACTCCTCAATGTGGTGCCTCGATAGCCTCGGGATCTGGATGGGCACACAGGCGTGAGTAGTCGCCAATCGGGCTGTGAATGAGGTGGCAGGCCGGTGTGTACCCATCGCTCCATGTGCTTGCTGGCCGAGGGAGGCAACACTTTGTCCCTGCCCGCTGTGATCATCAGGCATGGCTGCAGAATCCTGTGGCTCGCCTGTGCGCAGTTCCACCTCCAATTCTTCTCCACATTCCTTGCATGGCCCCCCGCTGCACCTCAGCCAGATCACGTGCAAGCCAAAGAGAGGTGATGGTGGCCTAGGCACATACCGATACCAGTTGAGCCCTCCCCGGAATCCGCTCTTCTTGAAGGTGTCCACGTAGTACTGGAATTCGGCGGGCGTTAGCATCACGCTGTGCATCATCTTCTCCTTCGGCGGGAAACCGATCAGCATGCCGCCTGACGAGACGATGAAAGTTAGTAGCGGCGCGTCGGTCTCATCAGCGACTGCGGCCGCGACGAAAAAGCCGGTGGTGGTGTGACGCACCGCGCTCGCGGACATTGGCGGTGGAAAGGCGCGTCTTGGCCTCGAGCAGAGGTGCCACGTCCGAGGGGTGGCTCGACCTAATGAGACAGGCCAAGGCGTACTCTACGTCCCGTTCAAACTCGGCCTCCGCCACTCCCTAGTAGAGGACAAAGTCCGTTCGTTTAGGCCTGGTGATGGAATTCCACGTTAACGTGGTCGGTGATCTACCTCTTGCATGAAGTAGAGCTGGTAGTCGTAGTTGCCGGGCTTCTCGGCCATAGCGGTCAGGGGGTTACGCTCCGGGTTTGGCGGATAGAACGGGGTGTTGAGCGCCGCGACGCCCAGAACGCGGCTTGAATGATGCACGGCCATCGCCCATACCACCGCGCCTCCCCTGCATTGTTCATCAAATGAGTGATTGATTGAGGGAGAGAGCCAGCGAGTCATCACAAGGAGCAACGATCTGCATGCAGGAGCGACCAAGTACCAGTCGTGGCCGATAAACACTGCCTTGGCGATGTCCAGGACATCAAGGAGGGCGACGAGATCGCCAGCGACCTCCTGCAAGCCGTAGGCCTCGACCTGTGGGCCGCTTCCTGTGAGAACGACTACGCGGCAGTTCAACAGCGAGCGGTCCTACCTCGTGAGGACCCTGCGACTCGCCAAAGCCGCGCAGGTCAGGAGCGATCACCCGATGGCCTGCCGCACCAAGCGCCTTTATCTGATAATCATAACATAATTATTTTTTTTTGAATATATTAACAATCAATTAATTAATTGATTATATAATAAAGAAAAAGAAGAAGAAGATGAAGAAGGGGGGTGCCTGGTGGCGCCACGTGAACCAGAAGTCGGGCCAGCCGTGGCACAGCACGAGGGGCGGCAGCGAGCCTCGGGCTGCGCTGGTGCTCGTTGAAGTCCACTCCACGAAGTGCAACCGCACGCCAGTCGGCAAGCTCACGTACTGGTGGGTCACCCCCTCCATCTTCTTCTTCTGCTCTTTCGGGTTGTGCTCCTCGTTTTTGTTGTCGACCGTGTGCGGCGTGTCGCGTGCGTGTGCGGTGTGTGTGTGTGCGGCAATCGTGCAAAAGTAATGTTCTGTTGGCGAGCTGCGAGGTGGTCGCACCTGGACACGCAAAGCAGTGCCACGAACAGGAGGAGGAGGAAGAGGAGGAAGAGCGGCTTCGTGTGGGCTAGTAGTCTTCCTGGATGAGGAGGATCCTCTCCTGGTTGACGGGCAGGTCCTCGCCCAGCAGGTAGGGGCGGTGCTGCACCATGGTGAGCATGTCCCGCGCGGAGATGGTGTTGCCCTCGGGCTGATTAAATACAGTGTGTGGCGAGAAGGAGCGAGCGGAGGAGGCGGAGGCTGGTGACGAAGTGGTAGAGGAAGAGGCGGCCGCAGCGAGCCCGGAGGGTGTGAGCGTTTTCGTACGCTTGCACGCGTCAAGAATGTCCTTGAGGTGATGCTGGCGTGGAGAAGAGATGATGACGATGATGACGAAGATCAATACCAAGAGAGTACGATCAAGTGTATCAACGATGCAGGGTGTTCAGATGAAGGGTACCTCCATGGCGTGTGTCATGAGGTTGACGGCCTCGGGTGAGATTTCGGTGAGGCCGGCTTCGGTGGCTATTTTGTACATTCGGTTGCGTAGCGCCCACGACGACGGTGACGTCGCGCCGCCAAAGTCGTGAGCCAGGCGCAGGTGGTCTGCATGTGGGTGGTGGTGGTGGCGTGAGTAAGCGACAAGCCAAAGCCGATTGACTCTGGTACGCACCGCTGCCAAGCTGGCGCACGACTGGCGAAGGCCGACGAGGAGCGACTCGCGTACGGACGATGCTGGAGGCACCGGGAGCGGCGGCTGCCTTGGCCGCGGCCGCGGCGGCAGTCTTGAGGCGCTTGGCCGAGGGCGCACCTACAGCAGCATCGCTCTCGCGCTTGAGGCCGCCTGACCCACTCGACGGCACCGCGAACGACGGCACCGCGTTGTAGGCATTGCGGATCAGGGCCCTGATCAAGTGGTTGTGCAAGGCCACTGTCGAGCCAGCAAGTCAGCATGGCGCAATCACCTAATGAAAGATGGAAATTTGGGGGGGGGGGAATTGGCAACGATCGTACCGCTCTCCTGACGCCCTTCGAGGATTGCATAGATCTGGCAATCGAACTCGTACTTGGTGAGCTTCGCGGCAAGGAATGCACGAAGGCACGTCCAGTAATCATCCGCCGTTTCCCTCGAGAGATTGCCAAACAGATTGGCCTTGACCTCTTCCAGATCCACTCGATCCATCTCGTATGGCGGGGCTTCGAGCCCCTTGGGTGCGTAAAGACGGCCGATCAAGCCAAGGGCGGCTACTTGCTATCCACCCCACTCCCAATTCGACAATTTCTGTTGTTTAATTTGAATTGAATCGAATCAATTTTATTTTTCCTTTTTGCAGATCAGGAAAATGTTGGCAAAAAGTTCATTTATTCAATAATCAGAAAATGAGTACAGACGTGTGGCAAGGTCCGGGCTCCGTGCGCGTGCACCTGCCCCCACCACCAAAGTCGCCATCCCCCTTGCGACCAGTACAACAGGTTCGTGCTCGGTCCTTCTCCTCCTTCTCCTCCTCCGGAGGCAGTCGAGTCACCGCTCGAGTTCACCGGTGGCTCCTCTCTTTCGCCCCTCTCTCTTTGGACGACACATGCAGGCGCCATGGCAGCCAACGCTCTCCAAGCGGCAGATGCTGCTGGCGGTGCTCGGCCTGGTCTGGCTTCTCATAGCTTGCGTTTGGCTCAACACCCACCGTACGTGGGCACCCTCTTTTGCTTTTGTTATTTTTTCCTAATTTTTATTTTATTTTAAAATTAACTCGATTGTTTTATTTTTGGTTTATTTAAAAATAAAATAGAATAATTGGATTAAAAAATATTTAAATGCGGCAGCGACAAGGGTGAGCAGAGAGGCTCAGGACGAGAAGACCGAGGAGCCGGTCTTGGCCTTTCCGTCGGTGCTAAAGGGCATGCACAACGTCGACCGCGCATGCGAATCCCTTCTCTCTCTGACCTACAACTCCTTGCAACGTACCTGGCGGTCAACCACTGTGCATGCGTGTGTGTGTGTGTGCGTGCGCGTGTGAGCATTATTGACGCCCCGCTTTCCTTCGAAACAGCTTTGCACAAGGTGAAGATAGGCAAAACAATCAACGTGGTCACATCATCGGACCAGAAGTACATGCCAGGTCTGATTGCCCTGATCAACTCCACCATCGTACCTCCTGCCTGCCTGCCTCCACTCTGTGTTTTCCCAAGCGCTGCGTTGGTGGTGATGGCCGTGGTTCGATGGTGGACAGGTGCACACCCGCAACCCGCTGGCCTTCTACATCGTGGCCGACGCCCAGCCCGAGCTCCACGGGCAGTTCCAAGACTTCCTTTACTCGCTCTTCCCGAAGGGCCGGTTTACCAAGCAGACCGTTTCCTTCAAGGCAAGTCTTTCTTCATACCACGTCCAATCCACCCTACCAACTGAGTAGGCACCACAATGATTGTGTTCGGTGCGGTGCTGAAATGTAGGTCGTGGGGTTTGACACGGCGCGGGTTTCAAAGCTCATCAAGACCTACCCCAGCGCCATGAATGACCCCAAGGTCCACGCCAACCCCAACAACTATGCCCGCTTCTACTTTCATGAGATCTTCCCCGAGTACGTGTATCCCCTCTGGCGGAGCGCAACTTGTGAGTAGTCTCACGGACACCCTGTCCCCCCCCCCACCCACAAGGCTCTCCAAAGCAGTCTACCTGGACCCGGACACGATCATGCTGGGCAACATCGCTGAGCTGGGAACGATCCTCGACCACCAGGTACTGATGCTTCCCTTCCTTCGCCCTCCACGGCGTTCGAAGAGGTGCAACCTTGGCCGACCAAGCTGACGCAGTGTCGTGTCATGCACCAGGACGAGTTTTTGTATGCAGTGGCGCAGGGCTTACCGCACACCTACGGGGATGCATTTAATTGGGAGGTGGGTTCTTTCTTCTCTTTATTTTACAACGTGCACGTTTCGTCTAACGCGTTGGTTTCGGAAACAGTCGCCCATCGTGCAACAAGCGTTCGACAAGAATGAACCCTACTTCAATGCGGGCGTGGCGGTCATCAATTTTGACAAGTGGCGAAGCAAGAACGTGACTGGTACGATCGCGCGCCGGTCCGCTTTACTTTATCGCCGCCCTCTGCGCCCTTCCTTTCCGACAGAAACGCACGCCCTCACGCGAACTGGAACTCGGGGGTCCGATCCGGCACAACAGGCATCGTCGAGCACTGGATGGCCCTGCACAAGGAGCAGAAGCTCTGGTCTTGGGGCACCCAGCCACCACTCATGGCCGCCTTCTACCGCAACTTCCACATGCTCGACAGCTCCTGGAACGTTCGCCACTTTGGTATCCCCCCCCCCCTCTTTCCCTTCGCTTTCGTTCTTTTTCTTCTCTCGCTCTGTAGCGCTGCTGAAGGTGGTGGAGTCTATCCGCAGGAGTGAAGGGCATGGTGCCGCCGCTGGTCGAGTTCGTGCGGGCCAAGGTGCTGCACTGGAACGGAGCCACCAAGCCGTGGAGCGACGAATGCCGACGCGACTCGACCTGCTTCCGCTCGTGCTGGGCGCCCTTCTACTACCACATCCTCGTCAAAGAGCTCCTCGCCGCCTCTCCGAGGCTCGCCTCCCATTACCCCTCCCTCCTGCATGCTGTGGCCTGATGACAAGAGAAGTAAACCTGGTCGGAGCTGAAACCTGCGAGCACGAGCTCTTCGTTCTTCCTCTCTTTAGGCCTTCCACACGGTGAGCCGGCCCTTGTCGTCGTAGACAGCCTCGGCGCTCTTGGACCAGAAGCGCGAGAGGGCGAAGGAGCAGGAGATGGGGATGGTGCCGTTGAGCTCCTGCATGGCCTCGCACACGATGCGCTCCACCATCTGCGCCTCGGCCGTCCAGTCACTGTCCTCGTCGATCTCCACCAGAATCTGGGGGTCATTGTAAGCCGCAGGCACGACTATTGCGAAACGATGCAACGACTGAAGCGAGGGCCGTACCTCGTCATGAATGAAACCGATAATGCGATAACCGACCATGTACAGATTCCACATGGCGAGCTTGGCGCCATCCGCGGCCAGGCCTGTGTGAAGGAGGTAAGTATGAGGGAAGTGCTTGAAGCTGAAGAGTTTTCCCGCGGGAGCAACGAACCAGAAAACGGAGTGTTGCAGGCTTGGGTGAAGGTCACGAAGCCGCGCACCCTGCCCGTGAGCGTTGTGACACTGCTACCGAATATCCTGAAGCAAGCAACTCATTCTGTTAGGGTAATGCCTGCTTACGCGAATTGATGAGAGAGAGACAAACCGGCTGAATAGTTTGTCGCTGCCGACGTTGTTGCTGGCCTCGATCATCTTTCTGATCTCGGGGTTGTGGCATACGGCCTTGATCCCCTCCCACACCTTGTTTTGCCACTCGATGTCGCTTTTGTGCCTCGCCGTCAGCTTGAGCGTCCGCCCGCGGATCAAATTCTTCACCGCATCTGCCACACACGCATTAATCTTGTGTCTCCCTCCTCAACTGAGTAGTGTGGTTGGCGTGCATACTGCTCATGACTCGAGGAGCCTTGAGAGCCAGCGCCGGAATGCACTCTTCCCACGTGCACTGCAGGTTGTGCGCCACCACAGCGAACTCGCGCTCCCGCAGATACTTGTGCAGCTCCGGGTAGACCTCCTTGGTCAGCCGCTTCTTGAAAAATACCGCCTCTGCCCGAACCCCATGGGGTTCACCGTGAGCCCGAGGGTGCCGTAAAACGAAACAAAAACCGGCGAGTACCTTGGTAGCTGAGCTCCACGTTGTAGGCCGTTTTGGCATACTCCTGCAGCCCGCCAGCTGACAACCCGCCGGGTATACCGAAGTTGATGGCCTGGTAGCGGCGTTGGGTTAGCGCCTGAGGATTGCGGCGTGAATAGACGGCGGCGTGAAACAATACCTTGGCTCTCTGTCGGAGGGTCGTGAACTTAGTTCGTAGCTCGCCGTCAGCGCTGTCCTTCCATGACATGAACTGAGCCAGTTCCACGCCCTCAAACATGGACGCCGTGAAGGAATGCGGGTCCACGCCCTGTACGAAGAAAACGGTAAACCGCAACGGTGAGACCACCACGCAATGCTCCAGGAACGCTGACGATCGAATCATGATAACCTACCTTGCGGATGACCTCGGCTAGGTTGGAATAGCCGTAGCGCGCTTCGCACACGGAAGCGAGCGTGCACAGCTCGATGAAGTCGTAGTCGACAGAGAGGATGAGGCGCCCCTCCGACGCTCGAAACATCTCTCGGAACCCGCCCTTGCGCGGCGTCTGTTGAATGGCCGGCCTACCACACGAGCTCCGTCCGTTGCGCACCATGACCGTATACTCGGGGTGAGCAACGGGCTCCTGTATCGAAGAAACCGATCAGTCAGCTCTGTGCTCAATCCTCTACTGGGACATAGGGCACGGCTAACCATACCCGTAGATGGTCGAGGAACGCCAGGTGACGCGACGCCCGGTCCATCTCTACCCAGCTATGAATGAAGGGGTGATACTCGGCATATTGCAGCCTTAAGCGAAAGCAAACAGACATGCGGGTCAGTCAAACGGCATCTTCAGCGGAGCGAACACAGCGTACCAGGTCTTGGTGGCGGTGGAAAAGGTGTTTCGGATCGCCGTCTTCGGCACTTTGACCGATACATCGTACATGCTCTTGATGTCATGGCGTGCCTGTACACCACAAGATTATTTAGTAAACGATCAAACGCGGAGTAACGGCATGCTGGTCTCACCTGAGTCAAGATCTCCTTAAGCTTTTCCTGGACGATACTGGGCCTCTCGGAGTTCTCAAGCAGCTTGGCATCTTGTGCTTCATCGCCATCGCCATCGCCATCGTCTTCACCGCCGTTCTCCGTCTGGCGTTCTCCGCCGGAAGGAGCGCCAGGCTCTCCTTGGCCCTCTCGGAACTTAGCCTTCTTCTTGTCCTCGTGAAACATTCCTGTATGCAGGATGTGAGAACGTGTAAACACCGTAGGTATTGGTTGATAAATCACGCAGGGTTAGACCTTCAAAGTCTGGGTTCTCAACCAGCTGGGCAGTAGCGTCGTAGAGCTTCTTCTCGTAGTATCGCTGAGTGCGGCGCGCTTGATCGACATCGACTGCCATCCTAAAGATGTTCACCAGACATGTTACGGCACTTCAGCCCCACGCCCTTTCGATGGGGCAGCTCGTACCCGTTCCTAGTCACATCAGCCAGGACGATGCTGGCCTTCACCTGTATGCCCTCGCTTAGGGGTCCGTAGTCCTGCAGCACAGCCAAACGCCGCATGGGCGTCGTGGGCCACGTTTAGATGATGCCACAGTCGTCCGACAGAGGGATAGCGATCGCACCTTCATGGTGTTGCTAAGAATCTCCGCGCGGTGTGGCGTCATGATCCTTGTGGCCAAGCTATACATCTCGGGGTAGGCGAGCGCCAGCAGCTTCACGTCCCTAACAGCGTCAATGTACATGAGGTCGATCTGTTCCTCCACGTCGATCTCTTGCGCTCTGTTTGGTGCCCACACAATAATGCCAAAGTCAACTTCGACCACCACACGCGGGCAAGTTCGGGAGGCTAGTGACGATCACCACCACAGTACCCGCTATTTACAGGCGGGTAGTATCGCAGGCCTCGTGGCCGCGAGGGGCGGAGGATCTCCTCGTCGACCACGTCCTGCGGGAGATAGTCCTGCAGCAATACGTTGAAGTCCCGTGGCGACGGCCAGATGTCGTCCAGGCCCAACCTACGGTGTCACACCCGTCGAGCGAGAGGAATCAGAGACCGGTCCCTTCGAGCCGATGGCGCTTGATGCGCGTACCTGATAAGTGTGTCCAAGAATCCTGTGTCCCGAAGACGTGTGCGATTGGCGATCTCCCACCACCACTGAAGTGCAACTTCTTCCCCTGTTGTGTGACCACCATGGTCGGCGGTGTGCAGTTGATAGAAGCTGAGCCAAAGGGTCGGCAGGAAGAGGTGGTGGTGAAGGGAAAAATGGATACCGTTGCGCTCCAGGTATCGCTTGACCAGGTGGAAGTCGACCGCAGCATCGTGGCACACAAACATGTACGTGCTGTGTGCCACGATGAACGCCGCCAGCTCGTGCGGCCCGTCCATTATGACGCAGCTCTCACCTTTGTGGAGAAGGAAGTATAAGATGCGACAAGCAAGGAAGTGAGGCTCCAGTACCGTTGCTGGCCGCGAAGAAGGTAATGTCATCTACAGCGGCTTCGAGTTGTCCAGTAGTGCGAAGGTAGGAAGTGGTGGCTGCTGAGAAGCAGGTCGGATCTCGCCCCCAGCTCTGCGCATTCGTTCCGGCCTCGTCATCTCGCAGGTAGGTTCGAAATCCGATCAGATTCTTCAGCACCCCCTGCCCTGCCTCCTTCAGCCGTGGTTGCCCTTCCACAAACCTACAATACGGAAACATCAATGCAGAGAAGGATGCCATCTTCACGCGGTCTACAATCGATTTTACCCCTCACTTTTTCAGTAATTTTTAGCATTTTTTTATTTCCTGGAATAATAAAAATGAAAAATTCAATCTTTGGGTGTGTTGCTCACGTCTGGCCAGACGATGGCGGTGTGCAGGTCACAGTCGCCGAAGGCCCTCTTCTCGCTTTCCGTCCCACCGAGCGACTTGTAGAAGCCTACGGCGCCCGGGACCGACCAAACGATGAAGTTCTTTGGCTTTAGGAGGGCGATCGTGGAGTCCCAGACCAGGCGCCACAGGGTCTTGCCGATGCCGCGCCCCTGATACGCGGGAAGGACAAACGCGTTCACACACTCGGCTTCGTACTCGACGCCTCCGGCGGTGCGGTGGCAGGGGATGGGCTGCTGGCCTCGCGTCCAGGCCACCACCCGACCCTCCGCCTCAGCTACCCTGTTCGCACCCGAGACTCAGTGCTGGGGCGGCAAGGGCAACCAAAGAAAGGGGAGGAGTACCAAAAAATGATGGAGGGGTCGCTGAGACGTGGCAGCCAGCGCTCGATTCTAGCAGGAAGCTCGTCCGGCTTAGTTGCCGTTTCATCCTCCGAGCCAAGAGCGAGATCCATCACACTCAACAATGCCACCACGTCATCGGGAGTTGCTTGGCGGTAGGCCACGTCGTCCATATTTCGGGTTTGCTAAGTCGAATGTCTCTCTCCCGCGACCTAGAAGCAAGCTGGAGCCCGCGCTCGCCCACCGTTTCTTTCTTTCGGGGTTCGTCGGGCAACGCCAAGGCCTTGCTGGCTTAGCGCCGGGATAAAACGGGAAACGTGGCTACTAGAATGCACGGTATGTACGGCAACATTGCCCGCATCATGCAAACACGCACAAGAGAGGCCTCAACGCGGACCTACAGCGCGGCTTTCTTCTTGGCGCCAAGTACAAGGGCGAGCTGGCGCGACTGGGCCACGAGCTTGTCGGTGCTGTCCAGAATATCGAAGTCCTCCTCGACGTAGCCATTGATTAGGTGTCTACTGTGCAGAAAGACTTTCAGCGGCCCTGTTGAGCGTGCATGGACCGAGTGAGTGAGAAGCCTGGATCACCACTGGACACCATTGGCACAATACAGTACCTGGGGCCGGGATCCCTCGAAAGTACACAGTGTATTCGATCGTGGGCACCCATGCCTCCGGGAGATCAAGCGTCAGCACGGCAGGGATAGAGCCGTCGGCTAAGACAAGGAGTTGCGTGGTTGGTTAGCAACCAATCGTCGCGGCGAGAATGGCTGGCTCGTACCGAATAGGGCAAGGCTCTTCACGTCAGGCTTCCGTCCATCATGAAACTGCATGTACATTCTTCGCTCGCAGTGTTCGCCTTTCTTCATGGGTGCTGTGAGAGGGTCGTAATGGCTGCGTACGTCATCAGTCACCAGTCACCATTCAACGGGCGATACCCCCACGCTATCGAGAGCGTACCCGACGATGCTGCGCGTGATGGTTGTGCTGTACGACACTTTCTCGCACTGGTCAATGGGCGGGAGGGTGGGGTAGAGCGTGTGGCGTGGGTGCTTCTCCCCGCCGAGATCCCGGTTCAGTCCATTTGGCTTGGCTAGGTCCGTGAACATGGCGGTGACCCGCAACCTCTCCACCGCCACTTCGCCCTATTGTGGTGGCGCACGAGTGAGCAACACAGGACGCATCCACACTGCACTAGTCACAGACCTCATGTCCGTCCTTTGTTGTTTGCTTCACGAGCTGGTAGAGGATGGCCTCTGCCGATGAGCGGCTTCCGCTGGCTGATGCCCACCACACAAGGTAAGCGCCGCCGCAATCACAAGAGAGAGCTCGCGAAGTGCGTCATACGTACATTTGAGCGTCTTCACCTTCACAAAAGCTCGACCGGCCGCGGCACCCGAGATGAACCAAGCCGAGAGTACGAGCGGGTGTGGGTGGGCCAGCACCTTCTCCAACGCCGAAAGCACGATGCACACCAGATACCCGCCTGGCACCGGAGTTTAGGTACGTAGCGAGAAGGGAAGGGGGAGAGGAGAGAGGGGGAGGGCACCATTGGGGTGGTGGCCGCCAGTGTCCCAGTTGGAGGTGATGTGAGCGGCAAAGGTGCACGGCCACCCAGCTGCCTCGTTCTTGGCGTGCTCCTCCGCGTTGGCGGCGACCTGCCGCACGGCGGTGTCCTTGTCGAACATGAACAGCGGACCACTGAAGCAGGCAGAGTCGGCCATGGTACGTCAGCTTGTTGAGGTGAACTGTGTGCGGAGTGGTCGGTCGAGGTCTGGGCGTGGAGGGGAAGTGGTCGGGACCCGAGGCGGGAAGATGACAAAACCCGCCATTGGCCCGCTGTACGCCTCTTTTCTCTCCTGCCTGGCTGGGTTTCTCTTCGCGCCTCCACTCAGGCTCCCACCTAGCTTGGAGGCCGGAGCGGGATGGGCCGGAGCGGCCTCAAGATACTCCCTTGGCTTGGTCCACATTGTCGACAATATTGAAGCCGACAACCACACTTCTGGTGCTGCGCTTCTGGCCTTCCGGAAACTCGAACGCTGGCATTCCCGCAACGCCAACGACGTGTGAAGGGGGGGTGGCAACCGTCTTGACAATCATCGCACATCAAGATGGCGTCATTCGCGGACACCCTCTACACTCAGGTCTGACCTCCCCCTATTTATTCGCATTTTTTATTCAATAAAATCGGTTTAATTGATACTGCCTTGATTTTAATTAATCTAAACCGATTGCGTGGGCCAATGTACATTTAGGGCACGCGAGTGTGGGTGCCGCAAGGCGTCGATGCCTGGGTGCCAGGTATTGTGGCCGAGGATGAACAGGCAGAGGGAAACGGGCTCGTGAAGGCGGAACTGGTGCTCGAAGAAGAGGACGACAACAACGAGGACGACTTCGAAACCACCTCGGGCAAGGTATGACCACCCTTGCGCCCTCTTTTTTCCTGTTTTTTGTTTGTTTCATTTCACAGCCGTTGCTCACCCATTGCCCCAATACTGTGCCGTGTCAACCTGCGATATGGCACTGGCCATTCCAACGTGCAGGTGGTCGAAGTGTCCAAAGCCGGCCTTCTCATCAGGAATCCCAAGGTTCGAAGCAGCTTGCGCCATTGACGCAACCAACTCCTCTCACATTCCTCCACGCACACGCAACACTCTATTAGATTCAAGATGGCGTGGACGATCTCACCACGCTCAGTTACATGCACGACCCAGCCATCCTTTACGCGCTTCATTTGCGCTACCGGCTGGACATGATCTATTCCTACGCCGGACCCATCCTCATCGCCCGTACGCACCACTACCACTCCTTCTTTCCTTTCTTTCCGGTCCTCACATGCAACATTATGCGGCTCTGGTGCAGTGAACCCGTACAAGGATCTGGGCGGTCTGTACAGCAAAGAAATGATGGACGCCTACGTGGGCCAGGCTCAGGGCAATCTCTCGCCGCACGTGTTTGCCATCGCCGAAGAGGCCTTCCGCACGATGCGCATGGATCGCTCGAATCAATCCATCCTCGTTTCCGGCGAGTCTGGTCCGTATACCACTTCACCTTGTTGTCGCGCTGTGCGGTGGGTCGAAAGGGCACATGGCGGTTGGCTGATGGTATAGCGATGTGCCCCTTTTCCAGGTGCCGGAAAGACGGAGACGACAAAGTACGTGCTGCGCTACCTGGCGGCCATGGCGTCGGCCACATCTGGCGTGCGAGGAGGAACCAAGGGCCAGCTTCCTCCGCTCGCTCACAAAGTGCTTGAGTCCACGCCCCTGCTCGAGGTACTCCTCGCGCTTCTTCTGCCTCTCGTGTCAATGCTTCAACCTCTGCTCTAATACTCTATTGGTACTCCTGCACAACAGGCCTTCGGTAACTCCCGCACTCGATTCAACAACAACAGCTCGCGCTTCGGCAAGTTCATCGAGATCTGGTTCTCCAACGATAGCGGTTCCATCTGCGCCTCGGCACTTCGCACCGTGCGTATCTCTCTCCTGCCCCGCGCTGCGTGCAATGCTGATGTCCATCTGTGTGGTGTGGTGTGGTGTGGTGTGGTGTGGTGTGGTGTGGTGTGGTGTGGTGTGGTGTGGTGTGGTGTGGTGTGGTGTGGTGTGGTGTGTTTCTGGTTATCAGTATCTGTTGGAGAAGTCGCGCATTGTGCGTCCTCCGGTGGGAGAAAGGAATTTCCACTTCTTTTATCAATTGCTCGCGGGCGCCGATGCTCAACTGGTACGCCTTCTCTTGTTGCTTTCAATCAGTCTCGGTGGTGCTAACCCTGTCTGGGTGGGTGGCATGTCGGAATCGTCAGAGAGCCCAATTGAAGCTGAAGAGACCAGAAGAGTACGCATACCTGGCGGAAAGCGAGTGCTACACGGTAGAGGATGTCGATGATAGCCTCGTATTCAAGCAGACGCTCAATGCCATGAGGGTAATTGGGCTGAACGAGAAGGTCCTCCTTCCTCATTCCGTCTTTCGCTTTTCCCTCAAAGCCCCCCAAACCACGCGCACTATCTCACTTGCATGATCGTTGCCATCACCGTGGCGATATCAACAGGAGCAACAAGAAGTGTTCAAAGTGGTCTCAGCGGTATTGCACCTGGGCAACGTGCAGTTCACCGAGGACAGCAAAGAGTCGGCCAATCTCGCCGACGAGAAGGATCCCGATGGTCGCTCCAACGGTACACCCATCGTTTGCTTGTGATCGCTGGTGTGTGTTTGTCTCTCGTACTCTGGTAGCGAACTCCACGTGTGGCTCGGCGTACAGGTCCAACCAACAACGCCTCGCTGAACATTGCGGCGGAGCTGCTGGGCTGCAGCGCCGCTGATTTCGCCAAGTCCATGCGCGAGCGTACTATCACTGCTGGCGGTAAAATCTCATTCCCTCTGAACTCGCGCGCGCTTGCTGCGCCTCTCACCGCCCGGTGTGATGTTTGAACTCGAAAAGGACCCAGTGGACAAGAGCGGCTGACGACGCCTTTGAACAAGGCCAAGGCTGAGCAGTCCCGAGACGCGCTCGCCATGCTTCTCTACTCGTCTCTCTTCGACTGGATCGTGCTCAAAATCAATTCCTCGCTTCACGAGGACTCCTCCGCGTCCACAACAAACAGCTCATCGTCGAGCTCGTCTTCCTCGGTAGCCACCTGGCCACCTTTCGCGCGCGCGCGCGCGCGCACACACACACACACACACACACACACACACACACACACACACACACACACACACACCGCCCCACTGCGCCGTTGACTCACAGTGCAACGCGCACGGCACAGATATCGTCCTACTTTGGTCTGGGAGGCAGCGGTGGGAGCGGAGGTGGTGGCATGCGCGTGGGCAAGCTGGCCGCTTCGCGCGAGGCGTCCTTCATCGGCATTCTCGACATCTACGGCTTCGAGAGCTTCGAGACCAACGGCTTTCCTCAGTTCTGCATCAACTACGCCAACGAGAAGCTGCAGCAGCACTTCAACCAACACATCTTCAGTACGCTGGCCAGTCACTCAACAACGCAAATCAACGGCGCAGTCACGCTCCACTGAACTGACCGACCTTAACCGCAGAGTTCGAGCAGAAAGAGTACATCAAGGAGAAGATTGACTGGTCCTACATCAACTTTTCTGATAACCAGGCACGCCTCCTTGCTCGCCCCGCCGCACCGCTGATTCGGTGGTGCAGCGGCTGATGGCAACCAACGACAACCAATCAGGGCTGTATCGACCTGCTGGAGAACAAGCCGATGTGCCTCCTGTCGCTGCTGGACGAGGAGTGCCGATTCCCCAACGGCTCGGACGCGTCATTCGCCGCCAAGGTGCGGAAGACCCATAAGGAGGACGACTTCTTCGCCGTCCCACGCTTCTCGCAGACCGGGTTCACCGTCAAGCACTACGCCGGTACACGATTCACCCCGCCTCCCGCCCCACGGTTTTCTGGCCTATATTCAGGTCGGTGCTCTAACCGCCTCCTTTCGGGTGCAGGCGACGTGACCTACGAGACGAAGACCGGCTTCTTGGACCGAAACAAGGACGTCCTCGTACCGGCGCATCCGCTCATTCTGCAGGCTTCGTCCAATCCCTTCGTCAAGGCTCTGCTGTCCGCCAAGCCGGCCGCCCCTTCGACGGGCGCGGGTAGTTCGGCTTCGCCCGTGGTACCCGGACGCCTCCTCGGCGGCTTCGGCTTTGGCAAGGGTATGCATCGTCGCCCATCATGGTATTCAGTTGTGGGCACCATTTCCCAACCGTGACCAACTCCGTCGCCTTCGTTCGCTTTCGCCGTACGGCTCAGGTGGTGGATCAGGCACGGCGGCAGCGACGGCCAGGTCGGGCACGGGCGTGGGCAAGTCGTCCTTCCAGTTTGTGGGTGTCATCACCCAGTTCAAGGAGTCGCTCAGCCTCCTCATGGACTCTATCGGCGCCACCCAGGTACTGCCCGCTGCTTTTCTCGCCCGCAGCGTTCCTCATTGTTGATCGTGTGTCGTGCGTAGCCCCATTTCGTGCGGTGCATCAAGCCCAATTTGGAGCAGCGGGCAGACCTCTTCGTGAAGCCCCTGGTGCTCAACCAGCTGCGATGCGGCGGTGTGATGGAGGCCGTACGGATTTCCTCCGCCGGATATCCATCGCGTACCTCCTACGCCAAAATCTATGACCGGTGCGTTGCCACATAATACGCCTTAACCTCCCATCGTGATTAGGCTCACACACACACACACACACACACACACACACACACACACACACACACACACACACACACACACACACACACACACACACACACAATATTTACAGGTACAAGAACTTGGTCAAGCACACGCCGGGGCAGGATGACCGCGAGTCCTGCATGATCCTCTTTGAGGCACTCGGCATTCCGGCCATCGAACGCCAATTCGGTAGCACCAAGCTCTTCCTCAAGTCCGGCATGGTACGTACAATGATAACAATTTCCTCTTTTGCTATTGCTCTTTAATCTTACTTTGTTGTCATTCGTTGTTATCTGCTTTATCGCACAGATCGCCCACTTGGAGAAAGTGCGCACGATTCGTTTGAATTGGGCCGCAGCCGTCTTCCAAAAGAACTGGCGGCGCATCGTCACCGAGCGGTGGTACGTGGCCACCCGGATCAAAGTCATCTGCGCCCAAGCACGTACGTCTCGCCATCTCGTCTAGTCTGCTCTTTCACCACACCATGTCCTTAATTCTCATTGTCCCTGTGTGTGCGCGTGTGCGCGTGTGTGTTTGTGTGTGTTGTGCCTCCCTTCTGCAGAGGCTCGTGTGTTTCTGGCGAAGCTCGAGAAGGTGCGCCTGAGGAAGAACAGGGCAGCCACCATTCTTCAGAAGTACGCGCGGGCGTGGCTCGGACGCCGTCAGTACAAGTCCACTGTCAACGCCGCCATGCTCTTCCAAAGCAGTACTGTCCTTTCCCCCCCCCGCGCGCGCGAGCAAACCACCCCAACATGTGCTTACGCCACGCATGACACAGTCTTCCGCGGAGCCTATGCGAAGAAAAAGGAAGAGGAGCGGTTGCGACGCGAGGAGGAGGAGCGCAGGCGTGAGGTCGAAGAGCGTCGACTGGAGGAGTGCCGGCTGATGAAGGCCGAGGACCACTACAGCCGCGCGATGGCCAAGGAGTGGAAGCGGCAGGAGGAGGAGAAGGAGCGGCTGCGGCAGGAGGAGGCCGAGCGCCAGCGCATCGCCGAGGAGGAGCGCCGGAAGCGCGAGGAGGAGGAGCGCAGGCGCGCCCGGCGCGAGGAGAAGCTGCGCAGGCAGGAAGAGGAGAAGCGCAAGGCGCGCGAGATGGAGCAGAAGATGAAGCAGGAGATCATGAAGGGCGACCAACAGCAGAAGGAGCTCCTCGACCAGCTCAACGAACTCCAGCAGCGGTACCGCGAACACGACGCAGCTCCCCATTTTCTTTCTTTTCCCCCTCCCCTCACGCCCGTGTGCGTGCGATGTGGCGTAGGCATGATGCGGAGGTAGAGCAGAAGGACAAGCAGATCAGCAAGCTGGAGCGGAAGCATGAGAAGGAGCTGGCCAACATCACGGCGGCCATGCAGCAGCAGAGCGACGAGGCGGCCGAGCGCGCCCGGCGCGTACAGGAGGAGATGGCGAGCGAGGTAGAGCGGCTCAACCGCGAGTGGCAGCGCAAACTCGACGACGTCACCTGGAAGGCCGAGCAGGAGCGCCAGGAGTGGGAGCGCGAGCGGGCCGCCTGGGCCGCTGAGCGCGCCCAGCTCGCCGCCGATGTCGACAAGTGGAAGCGGGCCAACGAAGAGCTCGAGGCCGAGCTCAAGGTCATGGAGGAGCGGCAGAAGGGCATCGTCCTGGAGGCCATGAACAAGCAGGACGAGGAGATCGAGACAATGGCCACCCTCGTGGCCGGCTCGACCGACGAGGGCCGCAAGCGCCTCCTGGGCCTTGTGCTCGCTGAGGAGCGCGGCTTCGTCTCCGGCATGCCCGTGCCCGCCGTGGTTCGTCTGCCTCACATCATTAGATAGCTGAAGAGTCAGTGCTGACTGCGTCGCGTGTCGCGTATGTCGTACACAGGTGTCGTTCAGATTCCTGCGCCACTGGGGCGAGCTGTCGCTCTACCTGTCGGCCAACCAGCAGTCGTACCTGCTGCCCTACACCATCAACAACTTCCGTGCGCTCATTCAGAGCAACCTGCACGACAACTCCCTGTTGGCTTACTTCACCTCCAACATCCTCCTCATGCTCCATCTTCTCCGCAAGGTTTGCGCCACCATCCCTCACACGACACGACACGACAAGCTGACCATGTTCGGGGGGGGGGACTAGGAACTGGCCCACATTGCGTTCACGAAGACCAAGCGAACGCGCGGCCACGAGCGCAGCTTCTCGTCGCTTTCGTCGTCGCCGCGCCACCGGCGCTCGGTCTCGGTCGCCCGCATCGTCGATGCCGCGCTCGAGGGCGGCGCCAGCAATGATGACGCCGCCGACGCCGACGCCGACGCCTACATCCTCCACCTCCCGCCCCTCGACAACTCCATCGTCAACCCCTACCTCCTATGGAAGTACGTCCTGTCGCTCACGCCGACATTTCTTAAGTTGGTTGCTGACGTCATCAACACCGACGCCGCAGCAAACTGGAGGAGGAGAATCTGGTGACGGAGCCTCAGGGCAAGGAGGCCGACGGCGACGCGATCGAAGAGGCCGAGGAGCTGGTGGACGAGGGCCCCACCGAGGGCCTGCCTCCGGTGAAGTGGTTCGAGCGCGAGCTGCGCCGGCTCCTCCGGACGGCGCTGACCCTCATCCACAACAACCTGCGGTCGGCCCTGCGCAACGTCCTGCAGAAGGCCGTCTTCGAGAGCCCCCTCCGGCTCAAGAACCCGCCCCAAGGCAGCCGCCAACGCCGTCCCAGTACGCGCACTCCCGTCCCCTCCCGTGCGGCGCGTGCGAATGCTGATGCCTGGGTGGATTGCAGGCAAGTCAGTCGATCATGTGCCCGAGGAGGAAGAGGAGGAGGGATACATTTCGATCGAGCAGATGACGACGATGATCGACTACTACCAGTCATCCTCGCCCTTCTCCTCCAAGGACGACAGCCGCGCCAAGGTGTGCTCTTTTCCCATTTCTGTTATCAGAATTTTGGTAATTATTTCATTTTATTTGATTTGTGTTGGTCTCATCCGTTGGTGGTTGATGGTTCTGGTGATGCACAGACGGTGAACATGATCAGCGTGATATCGATCCTCAACTACTTCCTGTACGTGCTGCAATCGAACTTCATCGACTTTGCCATCGTCAAGCAGTTCTTCGAGCACACCTTCTCCTTCATCGGTTCGCCTTCCCGCCCACCCACCCGTACCGTTAGGCTAATTACTTTTGCGTCAACTTTTAACTTTTGCCTTCCGCGCGCAGACGCGTTCCTCTTCGACATCCTGCTCCTGAGGAAGGACCTCTGCAGCCGCAACAAGGGCTACGAAATCAGGTTCGCGGCACCACCAGCAGCCACCACCGCCCACGCGACACACGCATGGCTGACTCACGCTACTATGTAGGGTGAACATGCGCAAGCTGGAGCGGTGGGCCGAGGAGACTGGCGCCGATTGGGTGGGCCGCGCTGGCTCGTGCCTGGGCCACATCCAGCAGGCCACAGGCGTGCTCCTCATGTCCTACGCCGAGAAGCGCCAGCTTTGCACTGATCTCAACACTCGCCGCACCAAGTACCCTCCTCCGCACGACGTCATGACACGACACACGACACACGACACACGACACGACACGCAGGCTCGCTGACTCGATTTCTTGAACAGGTGTGCGTCGTTGAATGTATTCCAGATTCGTCAGCTGCTGTCGATGTACACGCCCGACGAGGGCGAGGACAAGATACCGCTCGACCTCATGGCCCGCCTCTACGAAGGCGTAGGTGGCTCGTCCGGCAGCGGCGACCGGGCCGGCCGCCGGAGGCCGCGGCAGCTGCCGCCACCGGCCGACCAGGGCGCCCTGCTCATCGACTCAGCGGTGGTGGGCGAGGTGAGCATCGCGACGATGCACTACGTCGAGTGCAAGGACGTTCTGGCGCTGCCGTTGCCGCAGACCATCAAGCAGTCCCTGCAGGCCCACGAGAAGGAGAAGGAGGAGGAGCTCCGCAAGCTCCAGCAGCGCGCCGACGAGGACGTCAAGAAGAAGCGACGCCTCCAGAGCCGCAAGTCGATGGTCTTCTGGTAGTCCACGCCCACACCTGGCCTACCCCCCCCCTTGTTTATTTAAGGCCTGTAACCTTTATTTATTTCGTTTTGCGTTTGGCCATAGCCATCATTTCCATCCACTGTGGTGGATGAGCTCTACACAGCCCACCCCCCCCAAATTGTGGTGTGCAACCGCGTACGTACCGTCCCGGTGGGTTGCGCGCTGGGGGTAATGATGGGTGGTCGGTGGCGTGTGCGGTGTTGGTTGGTGTGGTGTGCAAAGCAAAGCAAAGGGAATTGGGGTGTGTGATACTGTTTCTCTATGGCAGCAATCATGATGATGATGCCTGACAAACAAACATACGCACGCGCGGGTACGCGTGCGGTAGTGAATGAACTTTACACACACCAACCCCACGCCTGACAAGATGGTAAAAACGGCACGGCACGGCACGGTTCACGAGACGGGCACTCGACAAGGAGCATGCACCACGACGTGAAGAGCACAACGCGTAACCATAACGCCACCACTACGCAGTGCGAACTGAAGAGAAGAAGGAAACGATGAAACATGGATCACGGCCGCAGGTGCAGGGGACGGAAGGTGGTACCCTTTAGTAGGGAGCGCCTCGGCTCTTCTTCAGCTGGACCTTGAGCCGCTTCTCGCCCACCTGCAGGCCGTCCATGTTCTCAATGGCCAGACGGGCTGAGTCGGCCGACGCATAGCTTACAAAACCTGAAACGCGTGGTCAGGGAGGAGTGAGTGACTGTCAAGGACCGCTGAGAGGAGACGTTTTGGTGGGGTCGTACCGAAGCCCTTGCTGACCATGGTCATTTTGTCGAGGAAGACCTTGACGCTGAGGATTTGGCCGAAGGGTGAGAACAGAGTGAGGAGATCGCCGTCGCCGTAGTGCGTGGGCAGGTGGTAGATGAACAGGTTAGCGCCGGGAGGACCTGAAAGCACCAAGGGCAGCGTGGTTAGACTGTGAAACAGTACACCTTGCGCACTTGCAAAAGGAAAGCTTCGGTACCCTGTGCTTGGTTGCTCATGCCGCTAGGGGCGGGGGTACCACGGCCCATAGCCATCGACGTCAGCATGTTCATCTGCTGGTAGCCAGACACAAAACAACGTTGCCGCCGGGCGAAAGAAAGAAACGATCAGTTGGGTCGAACTGCCACTGTGAGTAAATAGCGGAGGACTGTGGTGTGCGTACGTCAACTCCTCCGCCGTACTGCCCGTACTGCTGGGCCATGAGCATTTGGAGCTGCAGCTGCTGAGCCTTAAGCTGGGTGAGTAGGAACACTACATCAGCGCAAAAGGTGCTTTGCGAGACGAAGGAACAGCGAAGCGAAAGTTGGTACCTGAGCCATCATAGCGTCCTGACCTCCCATGCCCATGCCCATGCCGCCCATACCCATACCGCCCATGCCGCCGCCCATGCCGCCTCCAGCATTCCTTCTGCCGCCGTCAGCGAACTTGACAGTCAAGGGATTGGTTTGGCCCTGTTGTGGATGAAGGGAACGAGAGATGAGAACCACACATAGAACAGATCAGGTACCGCTACTAGCACGTGTGCTGTACCTGGAAGAACATCTGGCCGTTGCAGGCGTTGATAGCGTTCACGGCGTCCTCTCGTCGGTGATACTTGACGAACGCGCAGCCACGCGAGGAACCGTCGGGCTCGCGCAGAACGACAACCTCAATGATGCTGCCGTAGGGCTGGAAGATGGCCCTCAGGCCATCCTCGCCCACGGTTCTCGGGAGCATGCCGATAAACAGCTTGAACTCGGTCATGCTATCCATTCCGGGCATTCCGTAATCGGGCATGGGGGCAGCTGCGGTGCAAGAATGAAAATTAGCGGTCGGTAATGCGCAGCAATCCCAGAATGTGCATCCTCTTAGATCGGTACCAGGGGTGTATCTGGGCGCGTCGCCGCCACCGCCGTGAGCGTACTTGACCTGAATGGGGCTCGTCATGCCTGGGAGGGTCTGCTTGTTGTGCAGGGTTTCGATCGCAAGCTCGGCCGAGTCGGCATTGTCGTAGGTAACGAACGCGCAGCCTTTTACGAACATCGATGTTAGATCGATGGTTGGTGCAGTGATGCAAACATTCAATCTTCACTGGAAATGGAGAGCATACCTCGAGATTCGCCGGTGGCGCGATTGCGAATGATGGCAACCTCAACGAGATTACCGAAGGGCGCGAACAGGGGGCTGATGTAGGGCTCGGTCATGGTCTTGGGCAACTGGCCAATGAACAACTTGACCGCACCAAAGGGCTTGTTCAAGCTCGCCAGCTGCTGATGCTGCTGTTGCTGAAGCTGAAGGGCCGCCACGAGGGCGGGATCGGCCGTGTAGGTAATGGGGGCAGCTTCGGAGGTGGCCGAGGTAATCTGCGGCTGAGCAGGTGCCTCTGATGATGGGGTGGGTTGGGGGGGAGCCGACGAGGACTCCTGAGCAGGTGACTCCTGCGGTTGCTGCTGCTGCTGCTCAGTCGATTCAGCCGGATTGGGTTCAGCTGACGGCGGAGCGGAGATGGCAACCTGCTCAGTGGATTCAGTGGCTGGCTGTTCCATTGTGAAGATGATTATGAATAATGTGATGTGATGTGATTGATGCTCTTTGGCTAGAATGAAAAAAACGGGAAAAGGACAGACAACCGAAGGAAAGCTGCACAAATCCTGCTCATTTTGTCAAAAATATTGCAGGAAAATCAAAAAAGAAAAGATGAACGAATCAACCCCCACCCGAACGTGATGACAACAGGTTCTACATTTCCCATCTCACGTACTCGTGCGCACGGCGTTTTCTCACAATTCCTGCATTTGATTGATCCCACTCAGATGAGCAGAGCGCCCTGGTAATCATTGTGGACACCAACCCGCTTGCTTGGGCGGCCGCGAGCTCGCGGTACTTACCGTTAATCATGATTGTGCGCCTTGCTTTCCGTGTGGGTTCCCCACCGACCAACCCGCTCAACTCTGCAGAGCATTGGGGCTTACCTTCTCGCGCTTCATGGAGCACTTGCTCACGTTCCTTCGGGCTTACTGCCTCCTCAACGACCACAACCAGCTCGCCATCCTCGGCGCCCACGCTGGTGGCAGGTACGCGCTTGCTGCTGCTGCCCTTGGGATCTTACTCCCGCCGCGGAACTCACTGGGCGTGGGCGCAGTCGCTTCCTCTATCCAACGGCGGAGCAGCAGGACACCACGCACGCAGGCGTCCTGGCGCACCAGGCCATCAACTATGCCTCGCTCAAGGATACTCTTTTGGATGCACTTGCGATGGAGGAGACGGCAGACGGTGCAGATGACACTGAAGGTAGGCGAGTCCGCACAGACAGATCAGAGTTGTCTCCTCACCTTGCTCGCACAGATAGCCCAGCTAGCTGCTATTCGGCCTTCTCTGGTGCCTTGAGCCTGGCACTGCCCTGTACGCCCTGACGTCTCTCCAAAAGCTTCAGCGGACAGCGGAGCCGGCTCACTTCGGGCTTCTTGTCGTGCAGACATAAACAGAATCCAAAAGGAGAACCGGCACCTGACACCGCGCTTACTGGTGATCAAGGCCTCTCCGGACTCTCCAGCCCAATACATACCAACGATGAATTGTATCTTTGCCGCCCAGAAGATGGTGCGAGTGTTCCCTTTGATCGTCTGTTCACGCTCTGTTCCCTGCGCTCATTGCACACCTTGGTCAATGTGCAGGAGCTGCTCATCGACACGTGCGTGCTGGGGGCAGAAGACTCAACACATGGCCAACAAGCTGCGCTGTTGACTGGCGGCCTCTACCTGCGGCCCACCGACCAGGCCTCTCTTCTCCAGTACCTCCTGGTACGCTCGGTTGGGCAGTGCTTGCGCTACAAGTCGACAGCGAGGACCACTCACCTTCCACGCTGTTTGTTTTTCATGCATCCTGCCCAGTCTCTGTTTATCGTGGACACGCAGACGCGCCAGTTCATGAACATGCCGCACCAAGCTGATGTGGACTATCGCGCGGCGTGCTTCTGTCACAAGAAGGCGGTCGACATCGGCCATGTGTGCTCTGTGTGCCTTTCTGGTAGTTCCTCTTCCACGCACCATCTAATCTCTTGTTGGTTTTCAGTCGCGCAAGTCGATTCACACCCAAACTGGTTGATTAGCACTAACCCTGGGTTTCTTCCCCTCCCCAGTGTTTTGCCGATCCTCTGCAACATGCTCGACTTGTGGGTACGACGCCCCGTGCGGTGTTTGTCCGGGATCACTGCTGCAGCAGATGAGCTCGCTTGCTTTCTGGCTGTCAGTTTGCTCGCTCGACGTGTGTCATGTTTCGTTGCGGCTCGTCTCCCGTGTAACCAACCACACTCACTGCTTTCTCCTTTCCTCTTTTTTGCATACAGGTCCAGCTTTGCCTCGGGAAGCTCGGGCAGCACGGGTGCGCGTCGAGTGGCCAAGAGGACGAGAAAGTCGCTCGGAGAATAGGAACCACACCAGCTCTCTGCCTTTGCTTCGCGCGTCCAAGCCCCGTGCGCCCAGTGTCGAGGAAAGGAAAGCGCTGCGCTGGGGTTTATCCTGCTGCCAATCGCTTGCGCCGGTGTCCTTTGTGTGTTTTGGTTAACGGCACGAATCGTCGCACTGCACTCCTATTATTGGTGCTCATATCAACGCCTGACTCGGGCGCCGGACACACTAACCCTGTGGCGTCGTCCCTACCCATCTGCAAGCTTGCATCATCATCATCAACCACACGACCAAACCGCCATCACGACTCCTTCGCCACTGCCGTGGCTTTGGCGACACAGCCATGTCGCAAATCTACCTGGTGAGCAAGGAGGAAGCCAAAGAGCAAGTCCTGGACTGGTATCCCCCCTCTCTTTATCCATTGCATCTTTCACTCACATCGCAGGGATGAGGGTCCCTCGTCCCCGCGTTTCTTTGTCTCTTGGCCGCACAGGATTCGGCGCTCGTTCGTGCACCAGGAGGGCCAGAGCATACCCCGCAAGGAGGCGCATGAGCGATACCTGGCGTGGTACGCGTGACGTCTCGCTCTCATCCCGCTCCCTCATTCCGCAACTTGATGCTCCCTGCTCTTCGGCTGTTAGGTGTGCGGAGCAGAAGATAGAGCCAACGACCCAAGCAGTGTTTGGCAAGCTGCTGTGCGAAGTGTTTGGAGAGATCAAATCAAGGTATGTGCGTAGTAGGCCTCAGGCCACATGTTTGGCGACTGTCCTTGGTGGTTGCCCAACCAAGTTCGGCGCTAATAGGAGGCTGATCTGGCTCCAGGCGCCTGGGGTCACGTAATAGCAGCATGATGTACTACAGCGACTTTTACTACTCGCAGGAGGCACTCGCCTCCTCTCCGTCTGCTTCTCTGCCGCCCACCCAGCCGCTGCCCTTGGCCCAGGCGCCGATGGTTGTACATCACTACAACTCGACGCCCATGCACCACGACCCCTACGTTTCCGCCACTGCCCAACTGCCCCACAACCACCCCTCTCGTGCAACCTCGCCGCGCAATTTGTAACCATCGCAACAGACACACGACCTTTCGTTCTTTTCTCCTCTTTCTCTCTTCACCTTCTTTCTTTTCTTTCGTGTCTTTCTCTTCGTTCTTTTTCGTTTTCGTTCTTCCCTCTTTGTTAGTTAGTTCGGGCGACGATGGCGACTACAGGGCCGAAGGTGGTGGTGGCGGCCAAAGTGGTGCCCATGGTGGTGGCACCCGCGCAGCCGGATACGTCCTGCTTCACCACCGGCCTGGCCGACGAGGGCAATGCCCCTGCGGTCCTCCTCGCGCGGAGAGCGGAGCGGAGTGAGCGGCGCTCGACAGTGATGGAGCGGCAGGAGGTGGACCTGGGGCCGTCGAGCAACTCGCGCTGCTTCATCCTCACGGACGTGCTCACGCCCACCGAGTGCGCCGAGCTGATCCGCTCGGCCAAGCGCGCGGCGACGAAGGACCGACAGGACGGCGGCGGCGGGTGGGAGAAGCTGAGCCGGCTGTTCGCGAGCGAGTACCGCGGCGGCGACCGGCTGCTGGTCATGGACGAGCCGCTGGCGCACGAGCTGTGGCAGCGCATCAAGCCGGGCCTCACGCGCGACGACGTCCTCCGAGTCCGGCCCATCGGTGCGCCAACCTCCGTTCACTGAAGAAATTTATTTTTTAAATTAAATTCTATTGCTAGATAATAATAATAGTGATAATAATAAAATAATATAAAATAACCAGGGTTCGGCAATGAGGGGACGTGGCGGCCCTTCCGGTTGAATGAGTGCCTCAAGTTGGTGCGCTACAAGCCCGGCGACCACTTCAGGTTGGTTGGCCAGCGATGCCACGTGCCCAGCAGGGCGATTGTTGGGTTGGCGACTGACTGATAGCTGGCGCGCATTCCTTCGTTGGTGGGTCACAACACCAACAACACCAGCCCTCACGTGGACGGGCCGTGGGTGCCGCAGCTCGACGAGAGCTCGATCTACACCGTCGTCATCTATCTCAACGACGACTTCGACGGTGGCGCCACCAATTTCCGCTCGGAGGGCACACAACCACACTTCTTTGACCCATTCCCGCGCTGTGCGCTCTGATCATCCGCCTTTTTGTTATGCGTGTGGTGCGTGCTTTCCCCTATGGGAATGGCCCACAGGGTCGAAAGAGCTGTTGTGGACGGTGACGCCGGTGACAGGCCAAGCCCTGATCTTCAATCACGACACCTACCACGAAGGTGAGCCCGTCATCAAAGGCACCAAGTACATCCTCCGCACCGAGGTAATAATCTATCGCTGCCGCCGCTGCCTCATGCATTGCAGCGTTGTTGCTGGAGGCGCTTACACTGGCCGGCCCAACAGGTGATGTTCCAGCGTGTCGACACCGAGGCGATGGTAAACCCTGAGGCCTACGCGGCCAAGCCCACCTACCGCAAGGTGCGTGCGCCGTATGCTGAAGCGGAGCCGCTGTGCTGGTGCCACTGTGTGGGTCAATGTGGGCTGACATTGACCTCGTGTGTCGGCAGCTGGTCACGGTGTACGAGCGATCGATGGAAGCTGGCGCACACGGCGATGTGGACGAGTTCGTCGCCAAGTACCAGGAGGCCATCCAGCTGCAACGCAATGAGCAGGCGTCTTTCAGTACGCTACCGTAGCGCCTTGCGGGTGGCCCAATGCTCACTCCGCTGCGCATCGGCAGGCGCCGACAAGGCCGGCCTCAAGGAGGAGCTGATGCTGCCGTATGAGGTCTGCCTCGAAATCTTCAGCTATCTGTCTCCGCCCGATCTCGGTCGCCTTCTTTGCGTCTGCAAGGTACCTACCGTGCCCCCAGTAGGACGTTTGTTATCTGTAATGGCCCAGCGTGCCACCCACACGTTCCACTGAGCGCGCACGCGATCTTTCTATCTTTAGTTTTGGTACGACATTGCGCAAGACGGCAAGTTGTGGAAGAGGCACTACCGCGCCAAGTGGCCCAAGAACAGCAGCGGCAAGGAGGGTAACGCTCCCATCGAGGATTGGTACGGCTGCTGGAAGATACGATTCAGGTACGCACATCACCGCCCACCTGGCTGGGGCTATCAAGGGCGCTTTCGTTCGGCTATGCTGGTGGGGGACTCACAATCACCAGGCATGAGCGGTCCAGGATGCACAAGCTGGCGGCGTTTGACTGCGGCAGTTATGCCGTCAAGTTGATGATCGGCGGCAGCATTGAGCAGAGGCCGATCGAAGAGCTCTCCGTCTTGCGAGCCGTCAGCGGTGAGTAGGCAGCCCACAATTACGCCGGACCTTACACCGAGAGTGGACTATTTCCCTCAAACCATTCGTTCCCCCACTACAGACTATGGGTACTGGCACTATCGAAGCGAAAGCAAGCTGCAGTACGGGAAGCGCGCGCTGGCGAGCGACCCCACGGCCGCGCGGCGCATTGTCCGCGACGGTACGCACGCACACGCACCACCGCGCACACACTCTGGATTCACATCGCGCGGGCAGGCAATGTGGCCGTGATGCGTAGTCTGGCTGGGCTCATGCAGCACATGCTTCTATCGCCGCGGCATGATTTCGTCTCCATTCTGTTCTGCGTTCCACCGACGTGGGACAAGGAGTGGAACTACCTGCCCTCCGCCGTGCACCTGTTCAAAAGCCCCTTGATCTGCGCCGAGGTTCGAGTGGCCTCCTCTCCATCAAACGCCGACAATCTCTAATGACGCGCCACAATGACTGCGACGATGACGACAACTGCCAGGACTCCGGGGTGCTGGTATTGGCCTCTTACGGTCGGAAGACTGGCGTTGTGGTGGACGTGGGCTATGAGGTGATCTCCGTGTCGCCGGTCTACAAGGGCAAGCTCCTTCGCTCGTTCGTGAGATACGTCAGGCGAAAGCGAGATCCCGCCGACAGGTAAACTTCTGTCGCTTCGGCATTGGTTCTTGCCTTGCCGCTGACATATGATTGCCTGCATGCGTGATGTGCTGGCGCGTAGGCTTCCTCTAGCGCTGCAGCACTCGCAATCAGGGCACAGATGCCTCAGCTGCTTCAAGCATCTCATCCCGTCCCATATCGAGGCTCACTGTGGGTAAGCTCCACTCTTAATCTTGCACTCAAGCTAAGCTCACATCATTCCACTCATCTCACCCACACCAATGCACGCGACTCTCACAGAGCTTGTGGAGGCGTTTTCTGTAACAACTGCGCCCCTATCAAGCGGTCTGCTGGGGCGGAGACCGACGCGAGTAACGCCTGCTTGTGCACCTCGTGCGTGTCCAAGGCCGCGAGAGACGAAGACAGCGCAGACGAGCGCCCATGGAGCCCCAGCCGCGCCGTGCCCGAGGTCGAGGATCTCACGGGCCTTATCGACTGGGAAGAGGAGTCCGAGCAGCAGGCCAACGAGCGTGTCAAGACCGAGAAGGCGGCCAAGCGGAAGAAGAAGAACAAAAAGAAGAACGATGCGAAGAAGAAGAAAGGCAAGCGAGGAGCCCACCGGTCGCAATCAATGGAGGCCTCTCAAGATGGCGGCGATGATGACAGCAAACCTGGTGGGCCGCCGACGTGGGGCGCCCACGTGGCTGCGTCAATGCTGGTGTTGGTGCTGAAGACCATGGAGCGGCACAAGAACGGGCGCGAGCTGAACGGCATCGACCTGAAGAAGCTTCGCGCGGCTGTGGCGGTCACCGGTGGGCGCAGCTCGACTGCCGGGTGGGACGAGAGCTTCGGTTGCGCGCTCACCGAGCTCACTGCGACCAACCCGCACTTAGCCGTGCGCCTCATATCTGACGTACGTCTTGGCGCACGACTACCACAAACTCTCACCCCCCTCCATTGACGTGTGTCTCATTACGGTACCCTTGACGGCGTGATGGCCGAGCAGGTGGGCAAGGAGAGGCGGCTCGATCGCAAGTTCGACGCAGTGCGCGGCGGTTGCATGATCGCTGAGGCCCGGTCCAGCGTGCCGTTGGACCACCTCTTCCCGCACGTCGTCTACAAGACGCCCGACCAGTGAGCGAGAACCCAATCGAGGCCACGTGTGCCCGCAGCTTAAAAAACGAAATAGGAAAAGGGCGTCGGAACGGTTGCACTCCAACGGCTGTTTCGCGCCCAAAAACGAATCTCACCCTCTCCAAAAAAGGAGCACCTGGTCTAAAATGGAAGGTAATCTTCTGTTTTAGGGCAAGAGTCGACAGCAAAGGTCAAACGGCTCGATGTTCGCTGACCGACACTCAAACACGAAGTACAGAGACAAGCTTTGCGCGAAAGGATCACCGGACACTTGCCCCTGCCGTTCGTTCCTTTCTTCGAGTCGTTAACGCGAACCTTCAAACAAGTGTGCACCTCCTCAGCATCATCGCGTGAAAGGTACACCTTTCTCGATCAACGAAGAAGGCTCACCAACTTTGAAGCTGAGCTCGGGGTGTTGACTGGATTGATTGCATCTAATCGCGCTGGCTTGATCAATGCGTGGAGCAGAAGGAGGATGTCGTCGAAGAGTCCGCTGGAGCGGCGAAAGAGCGCCCTGAGCAAGGTGGCGATGTGGAACCGCGGCGAGGATGAAGAAGATGTGGACAAGGAGATGTCGAAGCTCGAGGCCGGCGAGCAGGCCGAGGTCGAGTACGAGCTCGACAACGACCCCGATCCGGAGGACATCCCCACCTCGTGCTGCGGGCAGTTCAAGGACGCCCTCCAGACCGAGGAGTGGCTCGTGCGCGCCCGCGAGTCGGCCCTCGAGAAGTGGAACGACAGCGCGGCGGAGGCCGCCGAGCAGTACAACACCTACTTCAACTTCTCGACCCTGCTGCTGGGCTTCGAGGGCTTCATCCTGTCCGACTACCTCAAGAACGACCCGGGCAACACGGCGCACTTCAGCCTCACCCTCACCTGGGCCGTCTTCCTCATCCTGTGGAGCTTCGTCGTGAACGTGTTCATCTCGGTGGTGACGCTGCACATGGCCAAGACCACGTCGGCCCACACCTACGAGCCGTGGCACCGCGCCTTCATGCCGCTGTCGCAGTGGGGCTGCCGGTTCTCGGTCATTCTGTTCTCGGTCGGCATCAACCTGCTGGTGGCCGAGTCGACGGGCCTGCCCGACACCTTCAAGATCGTCATCTACACCTTCACCGGCTTCTGCTGCGTGTGGGCCTGCTGCATCTACATGGTCGTCGCCTTCGGCCCGACCGATCGCATCATCAACTGCATCATGCCGCGCCACAACAAGATGTGCAACTGGTTCTGCGTGTTCCTCACCGGCACGTCGCCGCTCGACAACGATCTGCTCGAGATCGAGGCCGCGCGCCGCAAGACGTCGGTGCTCAAGGAGATGGCCCTCGAGAAGAAGCGCGTCAAGCGGTGGCGCGACAAAAAGGCGAAGAAGTACCAGAAGTGGGTCGCCGAGGCGTCCCACTCCCCCATCAACATGGCCATGGGCACCATCCGCCGCGGCATGACCCCCGGTCACTTCTCCGGCGACAGCACCAACGACAGCGACGCCGTCCCCGACCACGGCGAGGACAGGAACCTGTAGACCAACTCTCTCTCTCTCTCCCTCTCTTTCTTTCTTTTTGTGTCCACGTACTCCTCCTCACTGCTGGGCCTTCACCGCCTCATCCGCGTCCCCAGTCTTCTTCACCTCTTCGGTCTCTGTCTCTTTCGGCTCGACGACCGCCACGGCAGGTCCAGATTCGCCTTCTTCTCGCTGGCCTCCTTCCACGACCGTCGCGGGCTCTGCGATGTTGCCGGCCCGAGTTTCATCGTCCTGCGCGCTCTTTTCTGCCGCGGCGTTCTCGGTGGCGGTGGCGTCGTCCGCTTCATTGCCGTCGTCGTCTGTTTCTCTGTTCCGGTCTACGATCTTCTTGAAGGCATCCAGTTGCACCTGGTGATGAACAATAAACAAAGAATACACTAAATTCAAGGTGCTCACCACAACTATGAGCCGCACACGATACACACGACAGGACACGACGACACACGTCGCGCATGCAACACAGTGCGGGACACAATGTACGTTGGTGTGGGAGATGGACTTCTCAGAAATGCGGAGAACCTCCTGTAGCGAGGTGAAGGTACGCTTGATGACTTCGATCTGTCGCAGCGCCTGCTCGCTGTGGTGGTGCGCCGGCGTGAGCGACAACAAATAACTGAGTCGCGCTTGAACACTGCCAACACGTACCTCGTATTGAAGGAGAGCTTGTTTTCGTCGCCGCGCTCGAGTCGCAGCTTCTGCAGCTCAGTTCGCATTTGCCTGCGGAGGGGGAGGCGGTGAAGCGTCAGCGCTCTGCGGGTGGCGGGGAAGTGGAGGAGGCAAGTAGACGCGCACCGGTTCTTCTCGTCGGCCTGCTTGCGCAGCTTGGACTCGACTTCGGCTTCGATCTTGGCGTGCGCCAGCTTACCGGCCAGCTCCCCACTCGCGTTCTCCGCTGCGTTCAGTCTCTCTGTACCCACCACACAGAAAGTTTGTACACGCGTGACACGCACGCACGCACACGCACGCACAACACAAAGACTCAAATGCGCACCTCGCAATTTCATAACCTCTTGGGAGATCTTGAAGAGTTCGCCCGCGTCGGCTGTCGCCTTGTTCTTCTCGCACTCCTCCCGGAGGGTGCGGAGCTCCTCCTCCTTGATCTTGCCCTGCTCCTCGAGCTGCTTGGAGGCCTCGGCCGCCTTCTGTGTTTCGTCGGCTACCTTCTGCTCGAGCTCCTGGGACCGCTTCTTCTCCTCCTTGAGCCCGTCCTCCGCTTCCTTCAGCTCATTGTAAATCTGAGCGTCGAAACGATGAGTGCGCGTCCTGTCGTGTGCGGTGGTGCGTCGTACCTGCATGAGCTTCTTTTGCGAAGTTTCGTATTTGGATTCGGCTTCAAGCGCTCTTCGCTTCCACTCCTCCAGGCCCGCCTTCAGCGAGTCCACCTCATCTGCATAAAAAAAATGTTGGATCGTTAACGCGGCCATGCATACGTGCAAGGCCCGGCCCGGCCCGGCCCAGTGTGGGGAGCGTTACCTCGGAGGGCGTTGGTGTTCTTGTCGAAGAAGGTCAGCAGCTGCGGGCTCTTCTCTTCGACCATCTTAAGCGCCGTCTTTCCCTCTTTGTTGGGAATGTGTGGGTCGGCGTCGGCCTTGATCAGCTCCTTGATGCACTCGCCGTTGTTGTTCACCACCGCCGCGTGCAGCCTGCACTCAGTCCCCCCACGCACCGTGAGCTCAGCTTCCGCACAACAACACGTGTGTGGTGTGTTGTGTGTGGTGTGTGTGTGTGTGTGTGTGTGTGTGTGTGTGGTTCGCATACGCAGTTCCGCTGGTGGACGTGGCGTTGATATTCGCACCCGACTTGAGCAGAAACTGTTCTCCGACGATCACGACGACATGCGTGTGAGAATGGAAGCCCACGGTGGCCGCGCGGCGGTGTGATCAGTACCATGAGTGCGTCTAGGTGGCCCATGAGTGCGGCGCGGATGAGCGGCGTCTCGCCCTCCATGTCGGCCGCATTCACGTTCGCCCCCTTGGCCATCAGCTGGCGCATGCTCTCCACCTGCCCCTCGTCGGCAGCCCTGGTAAGCCCCCGCCCAAACGTTGAACAACGTTGTCAGCCCTCAGAAGCGGTGGCAGCGGCAGATAGGGGAGGGGGCTTACCAGTGAAGGGGAGTGGAGCCGGTGCTGTCCTTGGTGTCGACTGCGTTGGTCGCACGCTCCAGGAACAAGCCCAGCGCCTCCTGTTGACCCTCCTGCGCTGCCCTGTGCGATTAAATAATAATTTGTTAAAAATTAATAATTAATCAATAATTTATTTATAAAATAATAAAAAGTTGTTGCCGCACGGTACCAGTGAAGGGGGGTGGCGCCGCCCATGAAGGTGAAGGTGTAGCCCTCGTTCGCAGGGTCACTGAGCAATTCCTTCAGCGTCGCTACATCGCCTTCCCTGATCGCCGAGATCAACTGCACCTCCATCCTTCTTCTTCTTCTGTGTTTGTGGCAAAACACGAACAGGGCCGACCTGTGGGATGAAAGGGCTCCGGCTTCAGCTAATATATAAATAATTTATTTATTGAATTCGTTTCCTGCTTTTTTAAATTCATTCAATAATTTCCTTGAAATCTCTGCAGCGGGTCCGGAGGGTGTTTTAGGCCGTGGGGGTCTTGATGGTGACGTGCTGGAAGATGTTGTCGAACGGCGTGTGCGATCTGGCTTCGACCATCATGCACGCTCCCTGGGCTGCGTCAAAGGCCCGCTGCTCCTTGCGCACCGGGTCCACCTGTGTGCCAGGCGTGCATGCGCCCATCATCAGATTCCTAGAGGGAGGGAGAGTTCATCGGGTCGGATGAACGGACCTTGTGCAGGGTGTGGCTGGGGGTTGGCTGTTCGCCGGCGAGGCGAGCGAGCTCACATGCAAAGTCTGCATCCCAGCCCGCCTCCATGGACCCGCCTCCCGTGATGACCACGTTGTGGCGCAGTGAGTCGAGGTCGATGAGATTCAGCTCTGGTCCGTTTTGGTGGCGGTGGAGGCGGCGGAGGACGAAGGTCAGCAGCGAGGCCGCCACCTCGTACGATTCCCTGGCGGGACTTTCAGTCCCGTCGGCGAGGCCGGCGGCGGCGGTATCTTGCTCCTCCCACTGGTCTGGCTTGGACATAGCAGGCGCCTGGTGTGGCTTCCACGCGTCCCCTTGGCACCCCTCGCAGAGCGTGCGGCCATCTGCCGTCTTCGCCATGCAGGTACGGCACCGTAGCACGCCACACACCCTTGGTACCCACCACCCACGAGCACGCCCTAGTTTCAGCGCAGGTGAAAGAGTAGTGCAGAAAAGCGAACCTACGCACCTGCAGTGATGACGCCGGACCAGTAAAGAGAAGGATCGAAGGCAATGCGGACACTGGGGTTCATCGTCGTTGCAGTCGGAGAAAAAGAGGGACGCGGCTCTGTTGAAATGATGTCAACGTTGTGATGTCACATGCATGAGCATGAGGGGCAGGTTTCGTGTACGTTGCCGGTGCTTGCGAGCTTGTCCGTCGGCTGAGTGCCACGAATTGCCGGAGAAGCTTGCCTTTGTGAACGGGCGAAATCGAGATCACCTCGAATCCCACGTCTACTACGATTCCCGTTCTCTTCCCGTAAGACGCCAGTACCAGCACTCCTGAGTCCTACCGAACGAGTTGCCGTTAACAACAAGACTTGATCATGTGCATGTGTTGTGTGTGTCGAGTGGTCTGGCAATCAGTGTGTGATGTTCAATAGTAGAGTTGGGCGAACCTCAGCACATAGGAACGGTGATGCAAAGCGTTGCACGGTTCGGGGCAGCAGGTTCCACTCGTTGTCCCATGTGGGCGGCACACAGAAAACGATTGGGGATGGCGTGAACACCATAAGCCTGCAGTTGCGATACCAGAGTCCAGAAGAGTGAGTCGACTTTGACCCAGCCAGCCGCACACTCATCATCACGCACCTTTCTAGACAATGCAGGACCATGGATGTGACGCTGGTCATCAGCAGCACATTTCCTGCACCACAAAGGGACGACATGAGAAAGCGGCGTGTGCAATAGAAACATGGCATCCGATCTTCGCCTGGCGTACCTCTCCTGACTAACCACGTGGCTTGTTCTCCGCGCTGGCGAAGACCTATTTCGCCGTAATAGTGGCGGACTGGAACTCGGTAGTGCCAAGAGTGCGCCTCTTTGGAGGAGTGAACAGAGATGTGGTTAAAAGATGAGCTAATGCGAAAGGCGGGAATGCGTACCGCGGATGGTGGTGATGACCGAGCGGTCAGACAGAGTCTGGTAGGTGCCCGGAGACATGGTCGTGCGAGCACACTTGATCGAGTGGCCACCACAATCGACCGCCACCACTGTAGAGTGTGTCGCTCGCTCGTAGCTGCACCAACGCGTGGTACCGGTAAGTCCCGGACAGGGTATCGAGGGAGGGGTGCGTACCTGGTGCGCGTCTTCCAGCACCCGTACCAGTCTTCAATCTCGGCGTTCGACACCTGCGATTGCAGCTCTGATGGCCCTGTCGGCGACAAGGATCGCCACCTGGCCTGGTAGAACTTCTTCCACAGCGGGCCGTCTCGCGCCAGATCGTACCACAGCTTGCACCGGCCACCACATCACAACTCAGCCAATTTAACTGGCCAGCGATCCACCGACGAACGCACCTTGGACACGAGCTGCAGCCGGGCAATCTCGGTCGGCGAGAGATGAGCAAAGATCTTGATGTAGATTTCGTAGGGCAGCTCCAGCTCGCTTGCCAATTTGCGCTTGTCCTCTCCTGGTCGCATGGTACCACCGAATGAGCGAACGTCTTACGGGAATGAGAAGAGGGAGTCTCGTCATACCGAGAGAGCGTTGTTCGTCACGTTGCAGCTGTATGGCTTGAAGGTACTTCTCCACGAACACTTGGACATCCCCCTGGTCGATGGCGTCGTTCGACTTCTCGTACACCTTGACCAGCTGTCAAGAACACCACACATCGTTAACACGCGGTGCTCGACGGATACTTCGGATAAGCAGGGCAGTGAGAGCGTACCTTTCGATAAGTTGGCTTGGCGAGATAGTCATCTCGAGCGACCACCTCACCGGTATCCACCCGCTGGAACATCATCTGTGACAGGAGGGTAAAGTCAGGACCTGAGAGGAGACAACATTGCCATAGCAGTCCTGGTCGTGGTGATTGTGGGCCGTGCCTCGGTACGGAGGATGTATTTGACTCCGTCGAGCACGGGTTCGCCCTCGTGGTAAGTGTCGTGATTGAAGATCAGGGCCTGGCCCGCCCGTGGCGTTACCCTCCACAGCAACTCTTGCGTGTCTGTCAAACAACCGATGGTTGCGGGATGATTAGCTTTGGCATGGTTCATCACAATACAGTGTTCAACGAGGACGAGCATACTCTCCGACCGGAAGTTGGTGCAGCCGCCCTTGTAGTCGTCATTGAGGTACACGATGACAGTGTAGATGGAGCTCTCGTCGAGCTTCGGCACCCAAGGTCCATCCACGTGTCCTCTACTCCCCACACACTCCGTTACTCGAGTGATTGCGATTACAAGCGCGCACGCGCGTGGAATCGTACGAGAAGTGGTCGCCGGGCTTGTAGCGCACCAGCTTGAGGCACTCGTTGAGCCTGAACGGCCGCCACGTCCCCGCGTTGCCGAACCCTGATGGGCGAACATGAGCCACTACCCACCATGGGCGCAGAGAGCGCGCGCGGTAGGGGCTAGCAGTACCGATGGGCCGGACTCGGAGGACGTCGTCGCGCGTGAGGCCCGGCTTGATGCGCTGCCACAGCTCGTGCGCCAGCGGCTCGTCCATGACCAGCAGCCGGTCGCCGCCGCGGTACTCGCTCGCGAACAGCCGGCTCAGCTTCTCCCACCCGCCGCCGCCGTCCTGTCCCTCGCCCTCCTGGCCCTCGTCGTTGGTGGCCGCAGCTGCGCGCTCGGCCGCGTCGATGAGTCGGGCGCACTCGGTGGGCGTGAGCACGTCGGAGAGGATGAAGCAGCGCGAGTTGCTCGACGGCCCCAGGTCCACCTCCTGCCGCCGGGTCTCGCTGTCGGTCGCCTCGGGCGGGGAGAGGGCGGCAGGCGTGGCCGGCGGGAGAGTCGAGAAGCCAGGCGCGTCCGGTTGCGCGGGGGCAACCACCATCGGCACCACCTTCGCCTCCATCGCCTTGGCCGCTCCTCCTTTCTCTTCCATCTTCCTTTTCGTTTCTTCGCCCAAACAATACACAAGAGGAGAGTCCTTTTTCAGTGCAACGCCAATAAAAAAAAATCAAATATTACCAATAAAAAACAAATCAAAGGATCAAGTAGCGGCGGCAGCAAATCGAAAGTGGAGGATCAGGTGATCGAGCAGGGGAGGGCACCAGAGAAGAAGAAAGCGGAGAAGAAAAAGAAGAAGGAGAAGAAGGAGAAGAAAGCAAAAAAGACAGAGAAGACAGAGAAGAAGAAGAAAAAGCAAAAGGTGAACAGTGCGAGGAGCCCAGACAAGATGGAGGTGGCCACCCCCGCTGCAGCTGCGGCCGCAGTGCCGCCAGTGTCTGCCATCCAGGAAAACGTAAATGCACTCCTGACCTCCCCCTGGGGCTTTGGCATCAACAATCAAGCGGTGCCCTTCCCGCCCATGGTCGATCGCTTCATGCTCCACCTGCCCCTCCTTGGCGGGCACGCCGCCCTCACCTGCACGTTAACCCTCTATTTCTTTATTTTTCTTTATTTATTGTTTATTTCGCCTTGTGTCGATTATGTTTTGCCTTACTTTATTTATTTATTTAGTTTATTTATTGTTTAGTAATTGTTAATCCACCACAACAGGGGGAGTGGTGATGGACGCTACACGACCAGAGGTGCCGCCCGACTTCATCTTCCCGCCCGGCGAGGAGACCTCGTTCCGCCTCTCGACCCTCAAGTCTCTCGCCAACTGGCGGTCCGGTCCCCTCCACTTGCCGCCTTCGCTAAAGTCTCATCTCTTCTTCACGTCTGGGCTTGACAATGTCCTCGCGTGGTGTGCAGACCCACAGAGAGCCGGACATGCCTGCTGGAGTGCGTGGTGGAGCTCTTCACATTGTACAAAGTACGCAAGTCGCCCATCCTCACAACTCGCTCGCCTTACGTCTGGTGGTAAACTAGTTGCGGTGGGCCGCTGTTGACCCTTCGTCGCTGTCGCTGTGTGTGCTCGATCAGGAAAAGCAGCGAGAGTTGGTCAAGACCATACCCGATGAACGACTTCAGTTCGAAATCAGCACCATCGAGGAGATCCCTGTACATCCTACCTCCCGATATGGTTTGTGTTGTGGGTTCCATAGCGCGGTTCGTGCGTACGTGCACATTTGCTGACGACAGCGGCTCCGTCCTGCATGACGGAGTAGAAAGTGGAGTTCCTGGCGAAACCGGACGAAGTGTGCTGCCTCATTCCCGTTGCCGTCACAGAGGAAGTACAGAAGAAGGCGGAGGCATCCAACCTCACGCCCATCCAGGCCGTCTACATTCTTGTGGCCTTCAAGTACGACTCGTTTGTCGTTCAATACTCCTGCCCACGCTGTACCGTCCCTGTTCGCTTTCTGACCCCGACTGCGTTTGTAGGCCCGGACACAGCACAGCGCCCGATGTAAAGCTCCTCTTGCCGTTGGACTGGGAGCGTTGCCTCGGTAAAGTTTCGGTACACCTCGCTCGACCATGCTGCCGCCAACGAGCCTTGAGCCAACCCAAAGGCTGATCCGGGCTTTGCTGTTGGTGGTGTGAGAGTAGCTCCCGACGTGGTCGGGCGAGATGTGCTTGATCATGTTCATGCCCATGGTCATGGAATCGATCGAAGAGCAGCTCGTGCAGTGGTACAACAGGCGTACGCTTCTGCTTGAGCTGGCTGAGGCCCTGGGCAAGTACGTATCTTCTGCACACATCAAACTTTTTGTTTGCTTTGAGATGACTAACGTGCGTCCTCCATTGCTTTCCTTTCTGGTGATACACAGTCCTCTTGAGATGGACACCAACAAGAACAGGAGCATCCATTTCCTGCACAGCGGGGAGGTGGTATTCACCATCACCAGTACGTCTCCCCTGCACACTTACCTTGTTACTTGTACACACCAACGTCGATGACATTCACCCCTCTATGTTTTTTGTTCCTCCCCCCAGTCACGTTGAGCGATGCATTCCCTGGCGAACAACCCGAAATCCTCATCTCTTCCGTCGAACACCACAAGTACGGCCAACCCTGCCCCTTGTGCACCTCTCTTGCATGGCCACGACACCGATTTGGGTCGCTCACCTTCACCTCGTGCACACCGATCGCCTGACGTACAGAGCGAACTCGCAGTCACTGCAGATCGTCTACGGCAACTACCCGTACTCGCCGCGCTGGCCCGCCAAAGAAATCGCCGCTCGCATCAAGTGCGTTTCGCTTGCCTCTCTACTTCTCCCTTCATCACCAGAGACCATCATCATCACCATCATCTGGGATGCTCATCCGCTTGTTGCGCCCATGCAGAAAATTTTTGGCAGAGAAGCTGGCCGAGATCAAGAAGCGGTTCGACGACGACTTCAAGAAGGTCAACACCAACATAGGATCGTCGCCTGCCTCGCCCATCGACCTCTCCTTCGAGCACTACCAATGAGATGAACACGTTACCTTTTTTGCCGCACCGCATTCCTTTCCTCGCCGGCGTAAACAAGACAGCGGCTTGGGGATGAAGGGTGGAGGTGGCAAGAGGGCCGCCAAGGTCAAGGCTGCGGCAGCCAACAAGACGAAGTGGCGCGAAGAGTCGCAGGAGGCGAGGGAGGCGCTTGATTCGGGCGCTCAAGCTTTCGGTGGCTCGCCAGATGGAACGATGTTCTCGGCCATCCCGCGCTTGCAGCTCAATCTTCGCGAGTTCTGGCGCAAGCACAAGCAGGACTTCTCCGATTACTGGACCAGGCTTCCCGATGCGGAAAAGCGCGGGTTCCTCCTGGCCAGCAGCCCCTACATGACCGAAGCGTACGCTTTACGCCTCAATCGCCATCCCCCCCCCAATCACTTGGGGCAGCCCAAGGCGGATTTGGAATCTGCACTCACGCATCTGAATCGTGGTAGTGGTGGGTTGCAACCAACCGACGTCTTGATGCCTGAGATCAATGTGTTCAACCTCAAGGCCAACCTGCTGCAGTTGATGAAGTACCGGGCAACTACGGACGTGGAAGATCAGGAGAGCCAAGACTACGACATGATCATGCAGCTGGAATCCACCGGCCTCCTCCCCAACTTCCCCACCCAGGTACTGTTGCTGTGCGTGTGCGTTTGCGTGTGCGTGTGCGCTTACGATTATGAGTAGAAGAACGAGGTGTACTGCCCGGGCCAGAGGCAGTCCTACGTGATCGAGGACACGAAGAACCCCAAGGTGAAGGAGTTCCTGGCCAAGGGCTGGTTCATAGACATGAAGATTTGGCTGCCGCTCGCCACTCGCCAGTTCTACACCCTCCAGCACCTTACCCTCTTCGCCGATGACTACAGGTGCGCGCCCGTGTGTGCGCGCGTGGGCCGTGTGGTGTGCGCGTGCGCGTGCGTCCATGTACAGCCCATTCATCAATGTGCGGTGCAGACGCGAGGTGTTGGGCAAGAACGGCTACAAGATGGCCATGGGCACTTCGCACGTGTGTAAGGTGTGCCAGGCCCGAACCAAAGCCGATGGCGGCGTCCTGCTCCAGTGCAGCCGCTGCCGCTCCATCAAATACTGCTCCGTCGCGTGCCAGCGCAAGGACTGGCCCATCCACAAGCCCGCCTGCATCCCTCATCCGTAGATTTGTTTTTATTTAGATCACAAAATTAATGAATGAAAGATGAAGGGCGGCGGAAAGAGAGCCAACAGGGCCAAGGCTGAGGCTGCGGCGGCAGACAAGACGAAGTGGCAGGAGGAATCGAAGGAGACGAAGGAAGCGATCGATACGGGCGCGGGATTTGACGGTGTTTGGCCTGATGAATCCATCTACACGGCCATCCCGCGCATGCAGCACAATCTTTGCGAGTTCTGGCGCAAGCACGGGCGTGACTTCTCCCATTACTGGACCAACCTTCCCGATGAGGAGAAGCGCGGGTTTATCCTGGCGGGCAACCCCTACATGAAGGAAGGGTACGATGCGAACATATCTTCATGTCTTACGCATCATTAATCTGTCTTCCCCCCCTCTGCAGTGGTGGGCTGCAGGCAGGCGACGTCTTGATGCCCGAGATGAACATCGGCAACCTCAAGGCCAACCTGCTGCAGGTGATGGAGTATCGCGCGACCACAGCCTTGGAAACCCAGGAGGTCCAGGACTACAACGTGATCCTGCGGCTCAAGTCCGCCGGCATCCTGCCCTACTTCCCCAACAAGGTACCATCGCCGCGCGCGTGCGGTCGTGCGTTGGTGCGTGCGGTGGTGTGTTGACTGACGCCGGCCTTGATCGAGTAGGCCGGCGCGGCTTACTGCCCGGCGCAAAGGCAGTTCGTCCAGATCAACGACCTCAACGATCCCAAGATCAAGGAGTTCCTGGCCACGGGCTACTTCATAGACATGAAGTTTTGGGAGGCGGTCGCCACTCGCCAGTTCCACACCCTTGAACATCTCACCGTCATTGCTGACGACTACAGGTATGCGCGTACTCTTGTGTGTGTGTGTGTGTGTGTGTGTGTGTGTGTGTGTGACGTCACGCGTGTGCAGCCCGCACAAACTCACCGTGTCATGCAGATGCGAGGTGTTGGGCAAGCACGGCTACAAGACGGTAATGGGCACTTCCGGGTGCAGGGTGTGCAAGGCCAAAACCAAACCCGACGGCGGTTCCCTGCTCCAGTGCAGCCGCTGCCGCTCCGTCAAGTACTGTTCCGCGCCGTGTCAGCGCAAGGACTGGCCCACTCACAAGCCCTCCTGCGTTTCGGCTGATTGGCAAGATGTGAAGCCCAAATGATCTCGGCAGCGCGTTCATTATTGGATCATGCCTGGGGTCTGGTGAAGACGACGATGTGGATGGAGTCCGCGCGGTAGGTGGGGTGCATGTCGCTTCTCGCCACCTCAGCCATGTGGAAGCCCTTGGCCGCCATCTTCTCCAAGAAGCTGGACTCGACCCGCTCGTCTCGCACCTTGTACGACATCATGCACCGCGTGGCTCTCTGCGTTGATTGTGAGAAGTGTACACGCGTCCGGGCGCCACAAGCGGGCGAGGAACGAACAAGCAGATCAACGCAGAGAAGCGTACGGTGACTGATGGTGAGAACATGAGAGTGTGGAGGGTCGTCGCTAGAATGTCCAGCACAGCCGGAAAGCCGATGACGTCTGCCGCCATAACGTAGTCGTAGCCCCCATCGTCTACAAAGCCTGTGTACAACGCGATCAGCACATGGCGGTGTGTGTCACACCTCCCGAGTAGAAAAGCAGACACAAGGTACCGGTGGCGTCTTCTCGCCAGTCCAGCTCTTTCACCGCTACGTTGACACTGGGGTCACCATTCTGGTGACGACCGCGGAAGGTGAGCTTCAACCACGAGCGCACAAGTGGGTACATCGTACCTGAATGAGGGCGTTGATGTTGCGTTGTACGTTCTCCTTGAGTGTGGGAACCACTTCTTCGCGGTCGGTGAGCACCACGTCGGCGCCCTGAAGGCCCAGGGCCAAACCCACAAGGCCGCACCCCGCACCCACCTCCAGCACGCGCTTGCCTGACCAGTGATCCGTCGCATAGCAGTGTTCCAGGTATTTGGCCAGCACGATCGCCTGCAAGCAGATATCATCCAACACGCAGCAGTCCGATCGTCAGTGAGGTTCATCATCGTGCCAAGGGAAGAGCGGTATGTTGTCTCACCCCGTCCCATATCCGCAGGCCCGTGTTGGTTATCGGTGCATCGTTCTTGGCCGAGCTTTGGCTCGTTGGCGCGCCAAAGGCTGGTGAGGGTGGAGCGCAGACGGATAAGAAACGAGACTCGGGCCTGACTCACGCGTCAAGTGATCGCACTTACTCAGGTTCTGGCCGAAGAAGGTGATGCCATCGCCCACGTCCCACAGGCAGTTGTGCATGCCACGCATCACACTGGTCGCCTTCTGTCGGTCGGCTTCCTGAATCCTCTGTTGCGAGAACGTGCCAGTGTGAGAGTGAGCAAAGCCACCACAACTTACCGTACCATGCACACCCAAGCACACACCTTGCGATCATCGATCAGGGACGCCAGGCGGCGCTTGAGGAGCCGCAGCCGCCACGCGGGCACCGCTTCGGTCAAGGCCTCGTCATCGCCCAACGCCACATGTCGTGTGCTGCAGCACCCACCGCTGCTCACGTAGACCGGACCCTTCGCCACCTGCCTCCCACGGTCGAACGTAAGACATGCGCTGCACAGCGTGCAGAAGACGTGGGAAGGCGACGTACGAGGGGGATGAGGGTGTCGTAGAGCGGCGCTCCGCCCCAGAATATCTCCTCTTGGGCCCGGCAGCAGGTGAAGAAGTGGAGCGAGGCCGCCCCCTCTGCGCCCGTCTCCACCACGTCCTTGCTGCCGACGTAGGCCCCGCTGTGGTACGAGCAGCCCAGCGGCCGCGCAGTGGCGTCGGCCGCAGCGAACACTTGCCCGCACCGTACGCACACATCAGCGCCACTGCTCACCCTTCTGTACTCCTCCTGCAGGGCCTGCGCTGCCGTGCCCTCGTCCATCACGTTCGTCGCTCTCACCCCCAACAACCGCGTAGTGGAACAACACCAACAGGCCAGCGGGGCATGACGTCAGCATTCTTATAATTCCAATCATTCCAATGTATATCAAAGAATGCTACGACTTCACATTCCAGTGGCTAATTAATTCCATCTAATTGTTGTGACCCAAACGAGAAACACGAACACCGCAGGAAGAGGAGAAGGTGGTGTTTTGGTCGCCTCGTCCCTCGCCCAGTTTCGGCACCTTCTTCACTTAGCACTCCCTCCCACCATGTCCGCTTCGGTGTTCAGCGCAGAGGGGGGAGGCGACCACCGCCGAGGCGAGTCGAAGCGAAAGCGCAGGAACAGCGAAAACAAAAAGATCGAGGCCCAGGAGGAGGGCAAAGAGCAAAAGATGATCATGGCCGCGGGGAGAGGGCGCGGCGACTCCGTCGACTCATCCTCGGAAGATGAAACCGACGCCCACGGCAGGAGCGTGAAGAAGCAGCTGCTCAGCTTCTGGCTCACCATGGAGGAGAGGGAGAAGAGCGAGGGCAGCGGATTCGTTCGGGTCCAGCAACAGGGCCGGACCGCCACCAAGGGACCACCCACGGGCGGCCGCGGGCACCCGGGCGGCCTCAAGCACCGCTCGCGGAGCTTCGACAACAAGAACGACTTCCTCCTCGACCAGCCCACCAGCGCTTCACCGGCGCCTTCTGCTGCCACAGCTGCCGCCGAGCAGGGCGACGACGACGACGACGAACACCTCGGCCACCTGACCGTCGGCTCATACTCGAGTAGTGGCGGCGGCAGCGGTGGTCGACGAGGCCATCACCACCATCACCACCAGCTCAACACCCGAGGCGGGTCGGGCGGTCGCGGCCTGCAGACCTTCCACGCACGCAACCACTCCTTCTCGAGCCCTATGCCCTTCCACCTGGCCACCACCACCACCACCACCACGTCCCTGCCCTCATCGCCCGCCGCCGCCGCCATGTCGCCACTCAACGCCAGCAGCCCACCGCTGTCGTTCTCGCCCGCGACGGCGTCGCTGCGCCACTTCTCGTCGTCGCCGTCGCTGCCGGCCGTCGGCGCGCTGGCGCTGCCGTTCCGCTTCGGGCCCGACGCGCAGGCGGACCTCAGGCGGTCGGCCAGTCGCCACGGCGAGGAGGAGTGGGAACGCGAAGAAGATGGAGATGCGGAGAAGAAGAAGAAGAAGGAGAAGGAGGCAAAGGTGGAGCGAGTAGCGGTGCCAATAGAAAAGGGTAGAGAGGAAGGAAAGGAGGAGAGGAAGCATGAAGAAGAAGAAGAAGGAGAGACGAAAGTAGAGGCGACGTGTAGCACGCAGAAGAAGGAGGGAGAAAAGAAGGAGGAGCCGAAGAAGCGGGAAGAGGTGGTTATTGTCGTAGAATCGAGAGAGGAAGATGAGAAGAGGAAGGAATCAGAGGATAGGGTGAAGAGCCCTGTCCCGAAGGCGAACAGCTTCCGGCACTCACCCACGTTCCTCGCGCTCCAGCAGGCCTTGGATGATGAGAAGCGGCAGGAGAAGAAGGAGGCCGCCAAGCAGCTTGCGATCACTCAATCGGCATCTGGATCCACTCTTCGCGTGGAGCCACGATCGCCCACCAGCCCCGCTCCCGCACGAGCTGCCGCCATCTCGCCCCCCAGCAACGATTCATCAACAATCAACGTGTTGGGGGTCACGAAATCGATCGTGGATGGACCTTCTACTTGCGCTACGAGCGAGGAGGCCAAGCAGGCGCAGGAGGCCCAACGCGAGAAGGAGAGCGCCGCTGTTGCCCTCGCTGCTGCCGCAGATGAAGAGCGCTCCAGGAGAGAAGCAGAGAAGAAGAAGAAGCAGGAGGAAGAAGAGACCAAGCGCAGGGAAGAGGAAGAAGAAGCGGCCAAGAAGCGAAAGGCCGAGGAGGAACTGAAGAGGAAGGAGGAAGCAGGCAGGAGAGCGGCTGAAGAGGAGGAACAGAAGAGGAAAGAGGAGGAGGCCGAACGGGCACGGAAGGGGGAGGAGGAAGCGAAGGAACGCCAGGCGAAGCTCGAGCACGAGGAGAAAGCAAAGAAAGAAGAAGAAGAAGAAGAAGAGGTGCGGCAGGAGGAAGAGCGAAGGAGACACGCGGAGGACGACAAGCCCAGGCAGCGCCAAGAAGAAGAGGAGAAGAGGAAGGTCGAGGAGGAGAGGAAAGAGGAGAAGCAAGAGGCGGCGAGTGGTGCCTCGTCGTCGGATTCGGCCGAGCCAGCGGCGGAGTCGGACAAGGGAGGAGCCGACGTGGCGGCGCGCCTGGAGGAGGTGAAGCGCACCTACGACGCGCGTTTGGCCGAGGAGGCCAAGAAGCGGCAGCTTGCGGAAGAAGCCCTCTGCGCGGGTGAGCTTCTCTGATTCCCACGTTGGCCTGGTGACTTATACTTACACACACACACACACACACACACACACACACACACACACGATCACACTACAGAGCGGGAGAAGCGACGAGAACTGGAGAAGCAGAACAAGAAGCTGCTGGAGCGCCTAAGGGAGACTGAGCTGCTGCTCAAAATTGCGCAACAGAAGGAGAAGAAGCTGCGGCTCGAGAAAAAGCGGCGGAGCGAAGAGGACGAAGACCTCAAGAACGCGGCCGCCGCAAAGAAAGCGAACGCAAAGGCCACGAAAAAACCAAAGAGCGAAGACTACAGCGACGAAGACGACGACGACGACGCCAAGCAGGCCGAAGACCAAAAGGTGAAGACCAAGAACACTTCAACGGAGAGTGACTCAGCTCCTCCGAGCCTTGAGACCTCGACCAACGGTGTACCCACCCGCACGGCAGCCGCGCCCAATCCCCAGCGTCTGCGTTGCCGCGCCTCGCAGAGCGATCAGGAGACCGACACGACTGACGTCGAGACGGACGCCACCGAAACGGAGGAAGACACGAGCGACGACTCCAGCGCGTCGTCGGAGGAGACCAGCGATTCGGACTCGACCGACGACGAAGATGAGGGCGAGTGCGAGGTGAGCGAGAGCGACACGACTGCCGACGAGGCGAAGCAGATGGAGCGGCGGAAGACCAAGGTGCCCGCCGTCGTGCTCGTGGACATGCCCCTTCGCCGGTCCGCCGAAAAGAAGAAAAGCGGAACTCGCAAGGCTAACAGCGAGGGCGAAGAAGACAAGACGGAAGGTACACGACCCTCATGATGCATCTTAGTGACTCTTTTTTAGGCACTAGCGCTTGTGTGCGCCAGCGTGGTCGATGTGTTCTTTTCCTTTCCTCGTGTTGCGAGCAGCGGTCAACCCGTATTTTTTTTATTTGTGTCTTGGGTCACGTCTTTTCATCTATTTTCCTAAGCGTTCCATTGCATGCGTGTATGATTCTGCTATGTCCGAACGCCGCGCTTGCCTGTGTTTGGTGTGCAATGCGTAAACGCAAGTCACACAAATCCTGGTGTCTCGGCCGAATGCGTCCTTGCGGGGGAAGAAGGCTTTTGCATTTCTGCATTTTTTTTGCTTCAGCACCGACCGCTCGTGATCATAACACTCTTCTTATCGCATCTCTCTACTGCACTTAGGCGACGTGGCCGACAAGCGAGCCAAGACTTCGAGGGAATACGTGAAGCAGGCCCATCACCGCGCCAAAGCCGCAAACGACTCGATGACCAAGGACTTGATGGGCCTCGACGACCAACGGAACGCGAAGCGGAAGAGCTCACGCAGTGGCAAGGACAAGGCTATGGCGGAGAAGAGCGAAGTCAAGACAGCGAAGAAGGAAAAGAAAGAGAGGAAGAAAGGCGAGGAGGAGTGCGACGATGACGAGGTGGCGAGCACCACTACGACTAAGAAGCTAAGCCGAAAGATGATGAAGAAGAACCACGGGTCGCTGCTGCGCGTGTTCAAAGGCAAGGCCAAGAAGAGCTCGTCGCCGCGCGCAAACGAGACGGCGCCGAGCGGGCTGGCCAAGCAGATCGCCAAGCAGCGCAAGAAAGCCCAGAAGGAAATGGAGGAGCGAGAGCGCGAGAAGGAAAAGAAGGAGAAGCGAAGAGCCCGCGAGGAGAGAAAGCGGCGGGAAGAGGAGGAGGAAGCCGCGGTGGAAGAAGAGCGACAGCAGCAGCACAAGCACTCGCTGCTGTCCCCCAGCGAGGGGCACCGGCCTCGGGGCGCGAGCTTCGACCATCGAATGGACGACGCCGACTGGGAGTGGCAGATCAGCGAAACGGACAGCGTCACCGACGAGAGCGATGTCGACCGGAAGGCAGCGCGACAGCAGCGCGAGAAAGAACGAAGGGAAGTGCTAAGTGCGAAAGGGGCGTGTTCGGCGTCATCTCCCAACCTGACGGCACCCTTCGTCACTCCTCCACCGCCACCGCCTCCTCCTGGTGGCATCCGTAGCAGCCAGGCCGCCACGTCTTCGCCCCCAACGCCCCCGCTTCCGCCGCCCGCGCACTCCATCTCTTTGCCCTCGTTGCGACGAAAGAACTCAAGCAATGCGTCATCGCCACCCGCGCAACAGGGCGGTGAGTTGTCGCCCACGGGCGAGGACAAGGAAACGCCCCGGGGCCGGGCGCAGCGTCGGACGATCGCAGTGCCCAACAAGGAGAAAGATAAGGACAAGCGGAAGAAGCGTGATAAGGCCCGATCAAAGGAGGACAGCGACGCGTCATTCGATTCCTCAAGCGACGTAGAGGCGCGAAAGCGCTCGGGCGCCTCGGTCCACACTGCTGGTACTCCCACCGCTCCTTCGTCGCTCATCTTTATTTCATCTGAGTGTTGCTCACGCTTATGATCTGTGTTTCTCAGACCATCCGTCAGTCAACTGGCGACTGTCGATGAAACCCGGCGAGGTTTGATTGCCTCTGCCTCCACTTGGGCGCTCATCTCAATATACTCACTATCTTCGTTGTCTCCATTTCCAGCTGATGCAGTTTGGAAGCTTCCTTGAACTTCGCCCGACGAAGGAGGTGATCACGAAGCGGCCAAAGGGTACCTCATGCACGACATTCCTTCGGAAGACCGCCCCTGAGTTTCTTACTCTGCGCCTTTATTCATACACAAGGAATCTTCGGCGCGCCTCTGGAAAGCCTGTGCAACGCCCACGCGCCTGTCCCGAGCTTCCTCGAGCAGGCCTTCCTTTACCTGGTGCGCAATGTTTCACTCCACCAGCACACCGCCTTATATCTGTTGGGAAGCGTTGGCTCACACACATGACGTAATATCTGTGCTGCAGGAGGAGAAGGCCCTCCGCACCACCGGGCTGTTTGATTGGGATGTAGAAGCATCCACTGTTCAGTTCCTTCGATCAGCTCTCGAAGGTACCACTTCCTCATTATCATTTCACTATAGCCGTAGTGCTCCTGGAGTACCACAGCAGTTCGAGGAACGCATTTCTTGGCGGCTTAACAGTCCTAACACATAAACCAGGGACGGGTGAAGTTGACTTTGACTCGTACGGCACGCATGCCGTGGCGGAACTCATCAAGCATTTCCTCGAGTGTCTGCCCGAGCCCTTGATCCCCAGGCATCTCTACACGGCGTTCGTCGCCATATCCGGTACGGCTCAAGAAATACCCTTCTCCTACCCGCACTTTGGTGTCTCACAATAACCTTCGTGCTTCGTGCTTCTTCACTGTAGACGTTCAATGTCGGAACTTCAAAGTCAACGCCGTGCACCAGCACCTGAGCCAGCTCTCTGTCCATGCCCGCGAGCTGGTTCAGCGACTGTGCGGCTTCCTCACGCTGTACATCAAGCACTCTGCGCACAACAAGACCACCGCCGGCAAGCTATCTGCCGTCTTTGGCCCACTTGTCCTGCGGCCCACCGAAGAGGAAGGGTACCTCCCTCTCCCATTTCTTTTTGGATTATCCCCACGCACACGTTTTTTTTTCATTTTGTTTTTAAATTTCTTATTCATTATCAAAATGGTGTTCTTCTCTGCGTTGGTCCACTTTTGAAGATTCAAGGACACATCGTTCATTCAACTCAACTCATCGCGTACGAAGAGGTACAATTTGGAGTCGCTACTTCTTCGGCGGTTAGGCGCGAGGGTACCTGAGGCCGTACAGCAAAGAAGTGCTTACCATTCTTTGCCCCGAGCAGGAAGTGCGCGAGTGCGTTCCAGGTGCTCATTGCCGAATACGAAACACTGTTCCTCCACATGCCGCAGGTGGCACGGTACGCCAACCACCAGCTCTGGCCTCGGCCCCTTGCCGCGCTCTTTTGTTCACTTTGTTGCGTCTGCTCCAGGTATGTCGTCAAGGACGGCCAGGTGCTCTTGCAAGCGGCTGCGCTGCCCCAGCTTGTGGAGCAGATGCTAGACGAGAACTTTAAAGGTACGCGTCTACACGCAGGAAGAAATGAACAACCTTTCCCATCACCGTGTCTGTGGTGATTGCGCTAAACAGATGCCGGAGTGGCGGACATCGTGTTCCTTACCCACACCTACTTCACCACCTCGGTCGACCTTCTCCGAGAACTGATCAGCATGTACGGTCCAACCACCCAGTGGCACCCAGGTGCCACTTTTGCGTTTTTATGCTAGTGCCTCACCCACTTGCGCCCACAGCTTTGACAAGAACCGGAAAGCAGAAGGCAAGACGTGGAGTCATCGCCTGCGCATGAGGTATGCATACCGCTTCGTACACGTAGCTTGATAGATAACATGTCGCCAACACGTGTTGATATTCATGCACCGTAATCACAGGATATTGCAGCTGTTGAAGGACTGGGTGGTGGCCTACGGCACGGATCTGGCCGAAGACACCGACTTCGTCAATGCCATCAACAAGTTCACCAAACCTGTATCGTCGCCCGCTCTCTTGGGCCTCAAGAGAAAAGTTACCTTGAAGCTAACCACATATGCCGCTCTTTGCAGGGCGCCGATTCCAAATGCTCGCCGATCGCCGAAGAAGACGGCCTCTTTGCCCAAATCCGATTCCTGCTGTTCTCCCTGGTACGTACCACGTGCATTGCTCTCACCCAGCGTTCGCATTTGTGCAGCCTTGTTCATCCTTCTAATGGCAACGCTCTTCATCAGGAGCAAAAGCGGAAAGCGCCAGCGCGACTGATTCGCAATCTATCGTCGCTCAACGGCGTCCTTTTGCAGGGGCAGGGGCCACTGTCGATCAACCTGCATGGCATAAAACAGCCCGGTGCGTCCTCGCTACCGCCGTCTCCCCATGGGGCACAGTCGCAAGAGGACTTAGCGCGGGTCAAGTCGTCGGACACCTTGAACATCTGGGCGTCGTCGCCGACCATCCTATCCGGCCTCCCACGCACCTACTCGGGCAGCGGCGCCTCCTACACGACCACACCGCGGACTTCGCAGCCGTCTTCGCCCTACCACTCCTCTTCCAGCGTCAATACCCGCGCACCTCAATGTACACACATGACACACCACCGCACACGACACGAATCGACATGTGCATTAGTAGCCTCTAATTGCGCGTGCATGTACAGCGGACGAGGACGATGAGAGCACGCAGTACGATACGCAAGGCGAAGAGGAAGACAGCGCCGACGACAGCGATGCTGCTGTTGGCGAGGAGAGGTCGAGCAGAGATTTGGCGCGGCAGGTGCGAATCGGCGACGACGAATTCCTCGATCTCGACGCCGAGGAGACCGCTAAGCAGCTCACCCTGATCGACAATCAACTCTTCCGGTATGGACCACGCATGCCGCCTGGTGTCTGCGCACTCCTACTTACCTCTTGCGGGTGCAGAGGGATCCCGAAGAAGGAGCTTCTGAACAAACGGTTCATGACTCCCGACACGTCGCCGCATTTCACCGCCATGGTGCAGCGTTTCAATCTCGTACGATACTCCTCTCTCTTGCGTGGCGCCTGCGTTCTTGTGGCCGCTCATTTCCTGCGTTTCGCCCCCCCCCCGCCTCACCCCAACCAGACGGCCTCATGGGTGGGCTCGGTCGTATTCGAGTACGAACAGCCTGCCCGACGAGCCAAAGCCATATCCCTCCTGATCGATATCTGCCAGGTGCGAATCTTCCTAACACTCCTGAGCGGTGTTTACCTGGAGCATACGCGGCTCGTCAACCAACGTTTTCACCTTTGCTGCGCATCATTACCAGGCCTCGTTACGGCTGAACAACTACAACACGGTGTTTGCTCTCCTGGCTGGACTGAACAACACCGCCGTGTCGCGACTCAAGCAGACGTGGGAGGTACGGAGCTCCGTGCACACGCAAGCACATTCATGCAGGGTGGACCCGTGCTAACCTTGGTGGTGGGCACACGTAGCGAGTGTCCCGTAAGCACATGCGACGGTACAAGGAGATGATGGCGGTGGTTTCCGATGCCAAGAACCACAGCGCCTACCGCCAGGAGCTCCTCAAGGCCCGTCCGCCCGTGGTCCCCTACCTCGGTAAACCCTCAACCCTCTCTTTCCCTTTCCTCCTCTTTTCGCGCTGCTGACGCGGCGTGTCTTGTGTTGCGTGATGCTGGCGTTCAGCCCTGTTCTCGAAGGACCTGTTTGGCGTGGAGGAGAGCAACACGACAATCACGTCCGACGGGCTGATCAACTTTGGGAAGATGCGGCTCATCGCCAAGCTGGTCGGCCACTTCACCTCGTGCCAGGTGACCTTCCCCATCGCGATAGACCCGGCGCTGCGAGCACTGCTCAAGGGCGTACAGCCCCTTTCCGAGAACGAGCTCTACGAACGTTCCTACCGGCTCGAGCCGCGCAAGAACACCTAGGCGTGCAGAAAGTTGTTGTGGCTCCCCGCCATGAAGTTGATGAACCAACCTTCGCCACGAGCAATTTAATCATTTCTTTTTATTTCTTGGTGATTTACCAAAAGAAACTTAGGGAAAATGGAAGGCGCAGAAAATCAAATCTACAAGGATGGAACGGAACGAAGGCTGCGGGGGGGAGGCGCCCTTGCATGCCGAGCTGCGGCAGCTCTCGATCGGGCAACTCAAGAAGTTGCTGCGAGACCATGGAGTGCCCCATCAGGACTGCCTGGAGAAATCGGAACTCGTCGCGCGGGCGGTCGAATCTGGCATTGGCCCAGCTGCCCCCACCCCCGCCGCCACCGAAGAGACGGCAAGGCCAGCACCCATCTCACAAGAACAAAGCCTGCAGGAACTACAGCGAGCTGCAGCCGAGGTATGCCTCCTTCTAGCTCGGGCGCTACTTCAATCAGTTAACGCGTACATCAATCCATCTGCAGGTGCGCAACAACCCGGAAGCGGGGCTGGAGCGCGCGAAGAACAGAGACACGCATGCGCTGGCCGCCCTCACGCTGCTCTCGACCGAGCCCACGTTCGTTCAGCGCGGTATCGCAGCCTGGGCATGCCAGCAGAATGCACAGTGCAGTGTGTCACTGACGCTGACCGTATCGCGCGCGCGCGTGTGTGATGCCAACAGTTGGTCGCCAGAGACTGCTGGACTTCTACACTGAGTTCATGGCCACCGAAACAAAGCCGGAGTAAGCACCTCCTCTCGCTGAAGCCCGCTCCTTTGCCGGCAGGCAGTTGGGCTAATACGTACCCGTGCGGCCTCGTGTCATGCAGGATGCTCATGTATGCGCACCCTCCGCTCTCCAACCTGGGCTCCGACCCGGAAGGACGCGCCGTCGTGTGGCAGGCCATCCTCCGGAAAGACCCACAACTGCTGGCCAAGAATTTCAGGCTGCTCCGTACTTGGCTTCCTGTCCTCTCGTTTGCATTATGTTTGCTCTCTCTCTCTCTCTCTTCCTCGCTTCCCACAAGTCTCTTACATGATCTCTGACGACAGGGTCAGCGGACGACTTGAAACTACAGGAAGGGTTCCTCATCCTGATCGGCAATCTGGCAGACGATGCCGACCACATTCTCCCACGTGCGTTCTCCGCTCTTATGAGGAACACAACACTGCCACACCACACCTTCGGACATTGATTCACCCGTGCGTGGCCTGTGCACCAACCGTTAATGCGGTGCAGAACTTGAAAGGTCGATTCCCGAGCTCCGGCCATACCTCATCCAGCTTGTGGACATGCAGATTGAGCCCAAATGCCCACCTGCCGGTTCGTTCGACTTGTGTTGTGTTGCGCGTTTTATTTCTTACTCTGCTTGCAGAGCCCAGAGCCGTGCCCGAGCTCAAAGACACTCTGCAGCGGGTGGCGGGCTATTGTCTACACAACTACATCTATTGCCCACAAACTCGAGCCGAACTGGCTCGCGACAAGAGCGTCATCGTGCAGCTCATAAAGAGGTGCACCCCGCACTCTTCTTCTTCTTCTTCTTCTTCTTCTTCCGCCAGGGTAAAGCATGTCTATGTGCCTGACACGCTCTTTCGGTTTGCCTAGGTTGATCAAGGTGGCGAACCAGCACAAAGAACGGCCTCTCCCGCAGGATTGCCGGATGTCCCCTGTCTACAGCCTCATCACGGTGCTTTCGCACATGTGCCAGGAGGGCGACTCAGCTCGGTATATGGGACAAGGTCAGGCCCGACGCATCAAGCTTCACACAATTTTTCCTTCTTGAGCTTGGGTTCGTGTGATGCTCAATGTTTTTCCTCTTTCTTCTGTCTCCAGTGGGCGGTCTGCCGCTGGTCAAGGCCTTGCGCGATTGGATGCGCTGTCAAGACAAGGACATATCCGAGTCCAGCCTAGGCTTCTGCGGAAACCTCACCATTGGTTCGTTTTATCACGCATACCACACATGCACCACCGACGACACCTAACGCTCGGTTCTTTCTCTATGTGGCCCAGAGGGTAACATCGCCAATGTATGGCGAGCGCACGTGCTCGATACCATCCTTCCCGTCCTCGCTCGTCCCACGCCTGTGCGCAAGACCGCAGTCTTCCTGCTCTCGAAGATGGTGCTTGACTTTGCCATGGTGAGATCACGCCCCAACTCCACTCGTTTGCTGCTATCTGCGCCCATCCTGCGTCGCTCACTTAGCCAATGCGCATTCGTGTCCTGTGCGTAGACGGCCAGATACGTCCGGCCGGGGTCGGACATGTACGACCGCGTGTGCAAGCTGCGCGAAGAGGCGGAGCGCTTGGGGGATTCAGAGCTGCAGCAGGTGCTGGCCAACATCCTCCAGACTGCGCGGTACGTACCGCTACAGGGTGTGTCGTGTGTCGTGTGTGGTGTGTCGTGTGTGGTGCGTGTGCGCGTGGCGCGTATCTGACAGCAAGTGACGTGCAGGGCGGGATCGGACGGCTTGACGAAAATGCTCCTCATGTGCGCCGGCTGCGATGAAACTGAGACCAGGGACCAAAAGAAGTACACCTCCCCTGGGGCCCTACTGTGCGGTAGTGCTTATTGCTGAAGGGGTATCTTGCCTTCATCGCAGGTTCAAAGTATGCTCGGCATGCAGGACAGTACGGTAAGCACAGAACCCGTTTTCTCTTCTTCTTCTTCTTCTTCTTCTTCTTCTTCTTCTTCTTCTTCTTCTTCTTCTTAGCATGACATTGAGGCCGTGGTAACTAGATACTGCTCTGTGGAGTGCCAACGACGGCACTGGCCTAAGCACAAGAGGGAATGCGTCAAGGCCGAGAAGACTCCACTCGGCAGCGGGTAAAGCCCAAACTATCTTTCTCTCGCGCTTGCTCGCTCGATACCCAACCTAAACTCGATCTCACTTTACCTTCTCAGCCGGCCAGCTTCGCACGTCCCGAGCACATGGGTGAGCCACAACCTGCCCATGCTCATGCAAAAGGCCCTCCAGATGCGTATTCACTACACCGACATGGTCATCGTGCTCGGTACTGCGACCTCCACCTCCACCTGCGTGACGGTAACTTGCCTGAGCCGCCAACCAACGAGTGTCGTGTCGCAGATTTCGAGGGGCTTGACCCACGTGCGACGGCGCTGGAGCCCAAGATGAAGATTCTCAGCTTTAAGGCGTTGGAAGAGGCCGACAGGCGCGGGAGGGCACACGAGCTGCTCGACACGTGGGACGACACGAAGCCCCTGCTGCTGGAGAAGGTCGAGCGCATGCGGGAGGCCAAGGCCAAGGGCGACCGCTCGCTGCAGTGCATCGTCGTGTCGCACAACCCCAACAGCGTCACTACCGTCTTCCGGTACCGTCGCCCTGCCTCGTGGACGTCCACTTGTGCCAGTACAAGCTTCACACAGCTCGCTCGTGATGATGATGATGATGATGATGATGATTATGACGATGATGTCACCACAGACAAATCTACAACGAGGAGCAAGCCCTTGGGATCCAGACGTACTTCGACGCTGCTTGGGCTTGCCTGCCGTGACGGTAATGAAAACTTCTTCACCCACCAAGAGGCTCCCCCGTTAAAGGTTGTCCATTCTACGCTCGAGAGGGTATGGTACGCGTCTGCGACCGTTAAGGGGTAGAGTATTTTGCTGTTCCGCATCCTCCTTCTGAAAGCGACGCTTAGCCTACGTCGTCCGGCTGAGTCCTCCTGCTCCGCACGGGCAGCACGTCGCGCGGGTCTTCAAGGTGCGCCCCAGCACCATAAACTCCTCAATCCTTGCATCGAACAACATGTCGTCTGCACAACGATGTGCCCTCTGTGCTCCCCATCCGCACTTAAGTGTTGCCACTGTACTCGAGCTAAGCTTGAAAGCGGGTCAACACGTCCTGCCACTCCTCCAGTAGCCGACCCTGTCGCAGGGGCAGGTGCATGATGTGCAACAGCGGCGAGTACTGGGCGCGCATCTGCCGCACGAGCTCGCCTGCGCGCTCCACCACCGTGGCGGCCACCACCAGCGGCAGTAGCTGTGAGAGCGATAGCAGCAGGATCTTCACCTGCTCCAGGCTTGCCACGTCTACTACCACCGCATCAAATAGTCCTGCAGCGACACACACACTAATGAACGTCTTGTGTCGTGGTGTGCGTGTGCGTGTGCGTGTGCGTGTGCTACGTACCGTTGGACGTGTCGTCTTGTGCCTCTGCAAGTTGAAGGAGGCGCACAAAGTCGTTGCGGCTCTTGGCCACGGCGACAACCGCGCCGGCGCGGGAGAGTTGGGCGTGGAGGATGTGCGCGTTGGTGTGGTTGTCGAGGAAGAGCAGCAGACGCTTTTGCCGGAACAGGTCCGCGTTCCACGAGGCGCGTCTTTCGTTCTGTGGCCCTGCCGGGACTGCAATCGCGTGCTGCGTGAGCCGCCACGCACTCGCACACAAACAGCAATCACAGTACCTCCAAGGCTGACGGTGAAGTGGAATCGGCTTTCATCCTCGCCACGCTCGGCCCACACCTTTCCGCCGAAGATCCTGCACAGCTTCTTGCTGAGGTACAACCCTACGCAGCCATTGTTGTGGAAAATCGACAATCACTGGTGAGCTGGTGCGGGCTTGGTGCTATCGGCGGGGTGGGGTACAGGCGAGCGGGAGCGCGTACCGAGTCCAGCGCCGCCCATCTGGCGGAACTGGGAGGCGGCAGAGTGCGAGGAAAAGGGCTTAAACAGCATATTGCACTCCTCCTCGCTGATGAGCAGTTTGCTGATCTTCACCTGAAAGTGCAGTTCTACGAGCTCGTCGTCGAGTTTCGCTTCGGCTCTTCGCTCTTCTTCGTCTTCGTCTTCTTCGTCCTTTTCTTTCACTTCTTCCTCATCGGAGTTGGAGCCTTGGTCTTCGCTCTGTGGGTCGGAGAGCGAGTAATCCTCTTCGCTCGTTGGCGGCTCCTCGAGCAGGGGTAGGGTGGTGAGCGAGGGCGAAAGGGAGACGGTACGGTTGGCCGAGACCGTGATCACGATCTCGCCCGAAGACATGAGCTTCACGGAGTAGTTCAGCAGGCTCACCACGATCTGCTGCAGTCGCGCGCTGTCGGCCTTGAACAGCTTTGGCACGTCGTTGTCGATCACGTACGCCAGGTTGATCCCTGCAAACAAAAGGGAGAAACCTTCAATTTTTCGCGCGTGCGTTGGAGCGTGTGTGGTGATACCTTTCTCAGCTGCGAACCCTTCAATGGCATCCAGGCTCTCCTCCAGACAGGTCTCCAGATCAAACACCTCCCTCTTCTGCATTGCGTGTAGATCGATTGACATAGTAAGGTCTCGGCAATGAAGAATGCTGTGTGGAATGTGCAATATCGGGCGGGTACCAGGGTGACCTTCATGGCCTTGAGCTTGCTCAGGTCGAGCACGTCATTCACCAGCTCCAGAAGCGTCTCCGACGACGCCTTGATGTCCGTCAGGCACTCCTCCTGCTGCACGCTCATCTCCGTGTCGCCCATGAGCGACGCCATGCCGATGATGCCGTTGAGCGGCGTGCGCAGCTCGTGGCTCGCCACGGCCAGAAACGCGTCCTTGACCTTGTCGATCTCCTGCAGCTGTTTGTTCTTGCGGCGCATGTTGCGATTGGCCCGACGCAGGCGGTCGACCAGCAAGGCGTTGTCGAGGGAGTTCATGAGCTGGCTGGTAAGGATGTGAACCAGGCGCAGGCGGTCCTTGCCGAATACGCCCGCATTCCGGTCATTCTCGAGGTAGACCAGGCCACGGTGCTTGTTCTTGAGCGCAATGGGCGCGCACATGATGGAGCGCGGGCGTCGCATGACTACGTAATCATCCGTGGCAAAGAGGTCGTCAGCCAACGCGTCATTCAAGATCACCTCCTCTGCACGCAACAAAGTGAGTACACGTGCCACCACCGTCGCGTCGTGGTGCGACAACGTACTCTTGGTGTGCCAGCAGTAGTTGAGGATGCGGTTGGGCAGATATCTGCGGTCGCGGTCGTGCGCTATGTTTACCACCTTTACTTGCACGGCTTGTGTGTCCTGAATCAGCACACACACGAAACGCACGATATTAGCGCTGATTACTGGTGACCAGTCAGATTGTGGCCGTACAAGCGAGCTCTTGGCTTTAGCTCGGATGAAAAGCTGGCTGGCGTCGCCTCCTTCGTTGGAGTCGCTGGTCTCGAGGGAGCTCTCACCCGTGTCCTGCGAGCGATCGCTGGCAGTCGGCACCTCCTCCCGGTAGCTGTCCGCCAGGAGAAGAACTCCCTGTGTGGCCACCACAATACGAGTGTGAGAAAAAGAAGAAGAAGAAAGGTGTGAAAGAAAGACAATACCTTGGAGGCGCCGGTGTTGACGACGATCAGGTTCATCAGGGAGGCGAGCAGGTCGTTGAGCTTGAGCTTGCTCGATAGGTTCTGAGTGGCCTGCACGACGGTGTCCAGATCCAACGCACTGTTGCAACATTTCGCTTAGTGACCGGACATAAACGCGCCGGCGACAAGGGCTGGGGTTGGTGCAATTCGATGCAATGCACACCTGGTCACGATCTCGGAAGTGGAGAAGGTGGATTCGCCCGGACCGCTTTTACATGATGCCGCCGGTTTGTCGCCCAGGGGCGACGTGGACTTTAGGCTCTTTTGCGCCGCTGCGTGCGCGCCCCACTTAGCGTAGCAGTGCGACGACTCCCGCGAAGCTTGATTCGACATCGCCGTTAGCACCTATCACGCACGCACAGGTCAGCACAACATGAAAGAGAGAGAGAGAGAGGTCAAGGTACGTACTTGCCAGGACAGCTCCTTGGCCAATGCAGCGTCCTGCGTGAATCCGTTGGCGATGGCCAGCGTGTAGGCCTGCTCGTAGCGCTCCACGATTTCTGGCAAGTTGGCCGCATCTTTCCCTCGCCTAGTCTCCAGCTCCCGCACCCAGGCCCTCTCCGCCTGCATCACACGCGAGCGAGTTAACCAACCAGGCCACGATGAACCTCCCCTCCGGTGCCACAGTGCGGGTCGGTCGGCACCTCGACGAGCGTGTACTGGTGCATAAAGTTGCAGGGGGCTGAGTCGGCCCACCGCTTCATCTGCTCCTGGTTGTGGGCCACAAGGGCGAGGTACTCCTGGTACTGCTCGTCGGTTATCTGGGGCGCGACGGGCTGGAAGGTGGTGCGCTCGTCCATCGACTGGCTCCGGCTACGGCTGCGCGTCGTCCCGCCGGTGCTGCGCTTGCGCTTCTCCTGCTGCCGTCGTCGGTCGAGCCGCGCCTCGCGCTTGCTCTCGCTCTTGTTAGTCTCCTTCTCCAGTTCACGCCACTTGTCCAGCTCCAGCACCTGCTCCTTCGGTGAGACGAACTCACACGCGGCCTTGCATGCGGCCAGGAGCGAGAGCGAATACATGAAGTAGAACTCTGCCCGGTGGACAATGAAAGAGCATCGAGTGAGCCACGACAAAATAACGAAGCTGGAAAGAATGAAGCAAGATCGTTGAAAAGCGATGAAGCGACGTACCGACTTCTTCATACCACTGGCCGATAAATTTGATGAGCTTGGCCGTGCGTTGGCCTGCTTCGAGGGCTTCAGGGTACCAGCCCATAATGTAGCAGTACTGCATTCTCATGCGATGATATAGGGCTGCAAAGAGGGGGTTAATAGGAATTGTGTTGTGTTCGAATTTGAGGGGTCAACGAGGGAGCAAAGTACCGACGGGCATCTGGCTGGCGCTCGAGTTGATGTAGGCTCCGTACTCGGCCTCGGTTTCACCAACGGGGCTGTCCAGAAGCAGGCGCGTGTGCCGGTCGACCGTGTGTATCATCTTAGTCACATCGCCCCAGCTCGACTCCTGCACGTAGCGCTTGTAGGGACCTAGGGGCATGTCGGCCACGTGGTTTTTAACAACCACAAGCGCAGGGTCGGCGCGTCTCACTCCATTCATTGAGCCTGGGAGGATCGCGTACCGATGGTGGAGAGGATTTGTGGGAGAGGGCAGACGGCCCACAGGGTGCCCGCGAGCCCGTAGGCGCAGCCGCCGGCGTAGGCCGGATTACCCGCCGCTACCGCGTTCTTGTAGCCCGTCTCCAGACCCTTGATCGAATCACGCAGCGGATGCCGCAACCAATGAAGGAACTCTACACAATCGCGAGTCCCCCACAACACGGTAAGTTGCACTGTAGTGGGCTGACGAAAGTGACTGACACGCGGACACATACCGTAGACGATCTGTAGCATCTGGCTTCGGTCGGGTAACCGAGAGTGGGGATAATGGGCCTCACAAAGATCGATGGCGAGCTTGCCCCACGCGTAGGCCTGGTCGTACTGTGGTTGTCCACGCCCAGTAATCACACAAAATTCAGACCGACGTACGCCACAAGGACGCCACAAGGACTGAGTGATAATGAAGGCAGGTTGTACAACATACCCTCTTCCGAACTGCACAGCCTACCCATCCGTACCAGGCGTAGAGCATAGGAGTAAACTCGGTGTGGCCGTGCTCGATGCTCTTGTTGACCTGGATTCAAGTTCATCAGCTAGTAAGATATCCCGGTTTCCACCCACAACCGCGCTGTGATTGATTGTACGTACAGCGGCCGAAAGGACGTAGGTGAATGCTGTCGGGTTTGTGAGGTAACCCCCAACGCTCATGCGCACGACGAGCTTTTGTATGCCCTGATGCGAGTCACAAGAGATGAGCAACGATCTTGTGGTCGGGGGGCGAAATGAATGAAAGATCGGCGCGTGTACAATAACACGGTCGTCGTTGGCCGCTCTGTTGTTGAGCAATTCAGATATGGGCTTTTGAACGAGGAGTTGGTTGACTTCGTCGACCATCTTATCCACCATCTCGTCGGAGGAATTAAGAGGCAGATCGAGACCGAGGGCTGCCAGGCCACGCAGACCCGACGTCATCATGTCCTATACCACGGCATCAAGGAGAGAGTGCTGTCAATCAACATACACTGTCAAAGATACCCCTAAAAAGCTCAAAGGCGTACGTCGTAGAGGCCTAAACAGATAGACATTTGGTTGCGTTGCACGAAGACTTCGATGGTCTCCCACGCGTCCTTGGCGTGTGCCAGGATCTCTTCAAAGAGTTGGTGGGCGACGTCCACATGCTTGCATAAATACTCGTTCTGTGCGCGCTCTGCGTTGCCTCCCGGGTCAAGCCGTGATCTGATTGCAATGAAAGAGAGGGAAGAGACCAGGCGTACCAATGTGAAGCTGGAATGCAAGGTCGTGCTGTGAGTCCCAGCAATCTGCTGGAAGCATAGCAATCCCGTGCACTGCTGCCCTTTGAGCCATGTCATATGCTGCATCCGTACCCACAGGAGTTAGATCACACACACACACACACACACACACACACACACACACACACACACACACACACACACACACACACACACACACACACACACACACACACACACACAAGTGTACCCATGGACTCCCTTGCCTTGACCGCGGCGCGAAGGTTTAGTCGCGCAACCAGTAGCCGTTGCTCTGGATCAATAACAAGTTCGGCCGCTTTGTTGAAGTGGTAGGCCACGTCGAATACGTCGAAACGTTGCTTATGGAGATACGCAAAGATCAGCGAATGACCATCACACGTTGCGTTGGAGCATAGGTAGAGCCGTACCACGGTTTGATCGGCTCCTTGTTTCTCCGCCTTGGCCAAGAGGAACTGAGCCACCTCAAGATGCACATGCCTATTAAGCTCCTTGGGAACCAGCATGTAGGCAGCTTGCTGCACCCGGTCGTGCAGAAATCGGTACTCGAAGTCACCATGGCGCACCACAAACCCTGCTCCGACAAGATGACAATCAGCCCAGCGCGTGTGTGTCTGTGTTGCGAGCGTGCGTGGTGTGTGTGTGATTTGCTCGATTATTTTGGTGGCGGATGATAAGGGGAGGGGTGGTGCCTCGCTGTAGCGCAGGCCAGAGCATGCGTTCTTCTTCTTCTTCCAAAGCCACTCGGCAGTACTGGGTAATGTCGCGGATGTCAAATCGTCCGCCGAAGAACGCGGCGACCTTCAGCAGGCGCAGCGTGCGCTCGGGCAGGTTGCCGAGGTCCTGCGCCATAAACTCCACCACGTTTTCGGCGTACTGCATGGCCTGGATCTTGGCTAGATCCCACTCCCAGCGACCCATGCCGTTGTTGAACCACTGCAGTGTACCGTCAAACGTCAGTTGAGTCACGTCAGATCGCTCGAGCGAACAGCGCAACGTACGACGTGGCTGTTCTGGTGGAGCTTGGTAAGGAAGCTGATGGTGAAGAACGGGTTGCCCTTGGTCTTCTCATAGACCAAAGTCGACAGCTCCATGGTGGCCTCGGGCGTGCGGCTGTAGTGCAGCACATCGGCCACCATCATGTTCACATCTTCGAGACCCAGCGGCTGCACCAAATAACGAAAAGGTCAAGGTTGAGTGGCAAAAGTGGTAAAGGTGGTGTTGTCCAGGACAACTACATTACCTGGAGTAAGATGTTGGTGGTGGAGATGTGCTTGCTGCGAAGCTCCTCGAAGAACATCCAGAACGGATGTGCGGGATTGGTCACCTCGTTGTCGCGGTACCCGCCCAGGAGAAAGAAAGGAGCCACGTCCTGGGCCGGCTTTCGGCATAACTGCGGGAAATGAAAGGTTAGAGACCAACTGAGCGCTCAGGCTGAAGCTAGCCGTTCACGTACAATTTTCTGTAGAAGATTGAATGATGGTTGGTCGGCCCAATGGAGGTCGTCCAGTATCATGACCAACGGCTCGTTGGGTCGGATGCTGATCAGTGTACCGCGCCACCGATCAACAAACTGATCTTTGCCAAAAGCCTTCGAGTTTTGAACAGAGGGAGGTAGCGTACCTAGAGAAGACGTCAACGAGATGCGAAAACAATCGCGAGTAGAGCTCCTGGACGGCCGAGGCGCCGATCTCGACGTCCATCACCGGTTGCTCGCCGATGAGAAGTTGAAGACTGGGGATCACCGACACCAGCAGTCTCCCATGGCTGCCCACTGCCTCGCGCAGCCTCTCCCTCACCCGACTCACGCTCTCTTCGTCCTCCGACAGAATCTGGTGTCCGCCGATTACTCGCCCATCAACAAATCACACCCCAACCCACCTACGCTGATACAACAGTTCCGCTAGAGGTCTGATGGGCGCACCTGGTTGACCATGTCGGTGAAGGCGGCCACGATGGCCGAATAGGGCACGTCGCGCTTGTTGAAGTCGTACTTGCCGGAGATGAAGTAGGCCTGCTGCTTGATCTCCTTGAGCTGGCCCACGAGCGCTGTCTTGCCCACCCCCGAGTAGCCCGCCACCATCACCACCTACCATGCAGTGCCATGACACTCATTTGAATCTCGCGCAGAACTGGCGCGAGGAGGAAAATGGGGACGCACTTCGTTGCGCGCCAGCGATGAGGGCGTGTGGGCAGCCTTGGCGGTAGCTGCGTAGATGCGCTTGAGTTGGGCGATCTGGTCCTCGCGACCGTAAAGCTTGGCCGGAAAGGCGAACACGTCCGACACGTCGTCCTCCCCCGCCTTGAACTCCCTCTCCGCTTTCTCTGCCCACTCCTCGTCTTCTTCTTCCTCGTCACTATCGTCGCTGTCTATGCCTTCACCTTGTGTCGGCTGCTGTTGTGACGAGGGCCGGCGGCGGCGGCGCGAGGGGCGCTGGCGAGCGGCGACGATGCGCTCGCACCGCAACAGATCGGCCACCAGACCGCGACTGCTCTGGTACCGCTCCTCCACCGACTTGGCCAGCAGCCGCGCGACCACCGCCGACACGCACCGCGGCACGCGCCCGTCGACCTCGTGCACGGCCGCCGCCTGCTTGGCCATGTGCGCGTGCATCATGCGCACCGCCGATCGCTCGTGAAAGGGCACGCTTCCCGTCAGCAGCTCGAACAACGTCACTCCGAGCGAGTAGAAGTCGCTCCGGTGGTCGGCCGGCCGCGCCGCCGCATCCCCGCTCCGCAGCGAGAGCTCCGGGGCCAAGTAGGACAGCGACCCGAGCACGTGGTGCACGAGCGAGGAGTTGAACTGGCGGCTGCAGCAGCTCGTGGTGTCCTTGGAGCGGACGACGAGGGAGGCGATGCCAAAGTCGGTGATCTTGACCTCGCCTGTCTCCTTGTTCCAGATGATGTTGTGCGGCTGTGCAGTTTGGCATGCATTGCGTGTTAACTCCACATTGCCAGCAGTTTCGCGCTTTTGACCGAGGGGAAGAGTGGTGAGTGAGTGAGGAGGCACCTTGATGTCCTTGTGGACGACGGAACGGCTGTGGATGCGGCCCAGCGTGCGCGCCACGGCCACGGCGAGCGCGAGAAAGCGACCCAAGTCGCCGGCGAAGGCGCCCTCGCGCGCGAGCCACTTGTCCAGCGACTCGCCGCCAAAGTCCTCCACGACGAGGGCCTCCACGCCGGGCCGCGACAGCCGCGCCAGGATGCGCACCACGCCCTCCACGCCGCGCAGGCTCTCGGCCACCACCTGGTGCTCGTGCTGGAAGTTGCTCAGGTGCCGCGGCAGCGGCAGCGACACGTTCAGCACCTTCACGCGCACCAGCTGCCCCTCTCGCAGCCCTCCCTCCTCCTTTCCTTTGTCTTTGTCTCCATCATCATCATCATCTTCATCTTCAGCTCTCGAAATTGGTAGCCCCAGATGTAAAGATGGAAGATGGCGCGTGGGAAATGAGGGCCGGGGCCGCACGACCCGGCAGCGATAAATGACTGAGTGGGCGCCCCGGTCGCAGTCGGAGGAGAGCAGCGCGAAGCCCTCCTCTTCGAGCACCTTGCCCACTGGCGCCTCCATCTTCGTTCTTTTGCGCTATTTGTTTCCCGCGCCAGTACTGGGGAAGCTCTGGCATAGACAACGGTTGATCGATGGCGCACGCCGCTAGGTGGAGGGCAGGTACGAGGAGAACAGAGAGGATAGGGGTATGGGGTGGTGGTGAGGCGGAGGGACTTGGTCGTTGGTACTTCTTTTTTTTTCTTAGCCGTAGAAGCTGAGAAGGGCGGCACCGCCCAAGAGCACGCCGGAGGAGAGGAAGAAGAAGAGGATGGCAAACCATGACGTGATCTCCTTGAAGAAGAAGATGCCGTACAAGCCGGCCACCAGGAGCGCAACCTGATATTTTAAAAAAATCATCAGTACCGTCGGTCACGTGCGCACGCAGTTGTGGCATGCAGGAGAGAGTGAGCGAATGCAAACCTGGGTGAGCGGAAAGCCAATCGTCAAGCCCAGGTACAGGGTGGCGTAGATGCTGGACAGGGAAAAAGGATCGTCAGTGAGCTTGCCAACGCCACACGCGTGTAGGCCGAAAATGAGGGCGACGAGGACGATGTTCACTCACAGTACCTGCAGTAGTTGCCAAGGTTCCACACGAAGCCGGCCAACAAACCTGAAAGAGAGGAGGAGGCGAGTTGGTGTCACGACTTGGTGCCTTGCTGTGCGCGAAGCTTAGGGGGCGTACCAGGCACGAGCGCCACTCGCAGATGGAAAACGGGCAGCTCCCGCTTGATCAGGAAGTAGACGAGGGCCAGCGCGGGGGTCACAGCAACCACGCCGATTCCAAACGAGACCATGTAGTTAATCCCTTGGGCGTTCTACGATGATAGTGGAAGTTAGCGCGAAGCAGCCGACAACACGACCATCCAGCGAAAGGAAAGGCTAGTGCACCGACGGAGCCAAGCGGAGGGGCACCAGCATACTTCCGTTCGGCAAACTGGAGGGATGGTGAGTGGTTGCACATGGTGTGTGTTGTGTGTTGTGTGTTGTGTGGTGTGTGTGTGTGTGTGTGTGTGTGTTGCCCCTCCTTGTTGCACAGGCTAGGCGTACCCCACGGCGACAGCACACAGCATGCCAAAGAGTCTCGCCTTGAGCGAGAGCGCCGGCTCATGGGTTGTGATCAGTGCACTGTCCTCGACAACCTCCTCATCGTTCGAATCAACCTGGGCCTAATCGCGTCAGTCTATTGGGGAGATGTAAGCGGAGGAGAGGCAGTGTACATCGCTGGACACGTCGCCATCCTCAACTGCTTCGTAGTGGCCATCGCTGTTGATTCCACGGCGTCCTTTTTCTGAACACACCGACGTTACTTCTGTGAGGGAAAGCAAGAGCGGCTTTGGGGGACGAGCGAGCGTACTGGCGGGCTTGCGGCAGCGGGCAAAGAGGGAATCGATGAAGGGAAACTTGTACTGCAGGTCGGCGATGGTCTGGGTGCCGCTTAGCGAGAGACCCAGGATACCCACGCACAGGACAGCCAACGCGACAGCCGACAGCGGGAACGACTTGACCTCATCGGTGTTGCTCTTACCTGTTTGTGAGAACAGGGTTGCACACAAGGATTGTGGTGAGCAGTCGAGTATTCAACCTCAACAAGCAAGCCGCATTCGCTGCCAGAGGGTTGACTTGCGAACCCTTGTCGTGCTTGTGTGGGTCGATCATCGGGTAAAAGATGGCACCCCACAGGAAGGAAACGATGACTGCCACAACAAAGTGGAGGGCTTTGGTTAGAGCCTCACACGAGCAAGACGGCAAAGTGCACCCGGAGCGTACTCGACGATCCAGACCTGGGCGAAGAAGGTATCAGCCGCCATGTTGATGCAATGGCTGTGTGGGCGGCGAAGGAAAGAAGACGTACCAGATGCCCTGAGAGATGGACAGGCCTGCGTATTTAATGGCGAAGATGGTGAGGACAGAGGCTGGCACCCAGAGAGCAGCGCCCACAATGCCTGTTACAATGAAGGTCAGGCCATCGCGTGTCAGTGGTGAAGTGAGAGGGGAGCGAGAGCGGAGAGGACCACAGTACCCCAGTAAGTGAAGACAAACGAGTTGTAGGAGAGGACCAGCCAGCTGCTGATGAAGATAGCAAGCGAGTAGTATAGCTGAAACACCATCGCATCCACCTTGGCTTCCTGTAGCCACGTCGAGATTTCATCATTAAAAAAATCTCTCTGTTAAGAAAGAGCATTGGAAAGAGGAAGGTGTACCGCAAGCTTCTTGGATTTGATCATCACGCCTGGGAGATGAGGGAAGAGGAATGAGAAAAATCTGCATTCATCGATTGACATTCATTGTTCGATTGAGTGTGAATCGCACCGATGGAACCAAAAAAGAAGATGGCGCCGAGAACGGCCAGGTAGCCGTAGAGTTCGTCACTCATTCTTCTTTTCCTGCCTTTGTGCTCTTCCTTTCCACTTACGTTGTTGCACCGACACAACAGCCAAAGCGAAAATAATTAATTATTTCATTTTCTTAAACGTGCAGAGCCCCTGTGCTGATCATGATTTTGAGGCGGGGAACCAGGGCAGGAAGGAGCTCGTGGCAGCGACGTAAGACTCGTAGCCCGGCTTGGACTTCTTGAGGCCTCGTTCGAGAAGGGCCACGCCCGACACCTTCAGAAGGAGGAATGTCATCAACGAGGGACTGAAGACAGTCTGCCAGCCTAAGAATCACCACGCCGCCCTCGGATTAGCAGGAAGCCTCTGGTGACAACGCAAGCAAGGGCCGATCGCATCGGGACGTACCGCCCTGGGTCGAAGCGGCGACCATCCAGAAGCCCCAGAACATGGCGGCATTCCCGAAGTAGTTGGGGTGCCTTGTGTAGCGCCACAAGCCCGTGGTGAGCAGCTTGCCTGCCGCATTCACACAGACACCACAGTGGTGAGTGCGGGTTACCGCCGTGACACTTGGAGCGACGAAACGCGGCGTACCTTTGTTGTGGGGGTTCGACTTGAAGCGGGCCAGCTGAAGATCGCCGACCGCTTCAAAGAGGAAGCCCACCAGCCAAATCAGCGCACCAACAACATCCTGAACAGTGAAGTGCTGGGGCCCTCCAGTCTGTGCAGCCAACAGCGGCTGCGAGATGATAAAGCACAGAAGCTACAAGGAGAACAGGGTTGATGTAAGTGTCCCTACTGCTGAGGAGGGTCACAGCCAGCATTGCATCGTAATGATTCACGTACGGCTTGCAGGCCAAATACTGAGAAGAGCGACACCCACCAGAACTTGGATCCCATCGACTTGCGCATGGCCTTGTAGCGGTAGTCTAATAGTGGGGAGGTTCATCACTCAATACATGTTCATCGGAGTGGCTGACGTCTCCTGTACCTTCGCCCTGGCCGTGGTTGCGCCACGTGATGTAACCCGCCAGACGCACGGCCCACAACGTCACACCGCCGAGAATCAGCTGCTTGCGCCCGGCGAATCCCGTCATTGTGTCCGGGTGCTGGTTGTACACCCACGTCAGGAGGAGGAATCCTGCAGGAGGCAACATGGAAGAGGTGAGCACAGATAGCGCTCTAGCTGGAGGTCAGGCTCAGTACCAAGACTCCACAGGGAGTCGACGATGGAAACATCGCCCAGGTAGGTAGAGACGGCCCAGAGGCCAACGAAGGCCGTCATCAGCGCCGACAGTCCCGCCACGCGAGCCGATGACACGGCAGTCTCGAACAGAGTGACGAGTACGCCTTCTTGGCCGCCCAACACGACAGCCGCAGCGTCTCTCAGAGAAAGGAATCGCTCAGCGAGCCACGACACCTGAGCCGAATAGCCTACGGTGGCGGCCTCGGGGGCGCGACCGTGAAGTACCTCGCGACCTTGCGCCCGCGAGTTCAGTAGGCACTGCGGCAGGTAGAACACGGCGCCGCCGATCAAGCTACAAGTAAAGGCAGTGATGCCCCAAGTTGAGTAAAGCGGCGAGGCGGCAGGGCTGGACATCTTCTCGGTTCTCGTGGAGAAAGAGAGGGATGAGTAAGCGTTGCTCGTGCTGTCGAAAAGGCAAGAAGGAAATGATCAAGGAAATTGAAGCAGAAAAAAAAGAGTATCTTGCTGTTCGGACAAATCAACCCATCTTAGCAAAAGAAACAATGATGCGGCGTACAACACTGGGAGTACCTGCGCTTGGCGCTACATCGGTACGCAACTCGGCATTGATTGATGTTGCCGGTCCTTGCGCTTGTTGAGCTTCGGGCGGTAGCGTCCGGAAATTTGATCCCCCTTTGCCATTTGCAGCCTTTCGGTCGTTCTGTGCAGAACGGATTCGGCGCTCCTCTTTCTTTGGTGTCGCGGCCCGCTCTGTCCATCTCCATGGTCGGCACAGGTACATCCCGCTTCTAGATTCGAATTAATTCAAATTAATTCAGTATCTAACTCTGTACCATCCGCAGCAACGCCATTGAACTTGACCGCTTGCCGCGGTCTCGCCATCTATAAGAGCCGCTCGTCCAAGGTGAGGAAGAGGGCTTTGGGCAACCACGAGAAGAGGGCAGCCAAGCACGCCGATAGCATCAGGAACAAGATGCTCGCCAAGGAGGAGTTCAAGCTGCAAAAGCAGCAGTACAAGCTGGCGCAGGAACGGACGAAGGAGAGTGCGTGCTTCCCTCCCATCGCTCAACCCAATGCCTCCGAGCGCCGCGTCCTGACTGACGCGACTCTGCGTCCGCGCCACAGTCAACCGGAGGGCTCGAGCGAGGCTGGCCCGGGAAAAGGAGGGCGCACAAACCGAGGCCGTCCACGAAGAGCACGCCGCACCAGCGCGCAGTTCCAAGGTGATGGAGGCAGAGATTGTGTAGACGTCGACCCTGCCCTTACTCTTCATAGACTTTCGCAGCTCCAGTTCTTGACCAGGGTGTCAGTTTCTTTCGGCGGCAGCCACCGCCCTAGCTCTTGAGCTGGTGGTCAAGCGACGAGGCTCAGACTCGTTCAGGCGAGGCGAGAGCAGCGTTTGTGGCCCCAGGCCAGCAATTCCGTTCCTTTTTCTCTTCTTCGTGACCTGAGCGTGTTGCACAAGTGCGGCTTTTGTGTGGCACTACCATCTTGGGCGCACCGTCTCTTACTACACCACGACTTCAACAGCTCTCGCGAGTACGCATAGCCTCTCACAACATGGGCGCCAGACAGGGCAAGCCCACGCGACAGCAGCTCCTCTACAAATGCACGGTCAGGGACCTGGTCGGGTAAGCGCACGCTGCAAACTCTTCTTCACCGCACTTGACTAACTCTCCGCGTGCGGCAGGAGCAAACACGCGGTGCCCACCGTCCCTGACAAGTGCACCGATGTCGCCACCTGCTTGAAGGTCCTACCTACCCCCAGAGCTGTGTAGACTTGTACATACACTTTGCTTACCCCTCCGCTTCTCCAGGTGCTTGCCAATGCGGACTGCTCCATTGCCCCCGTCTTCTCGGAAGAGCTTCACAAAGGTTAGTTCCCTGTTCACTTTTGTGGTGCTGATACCGGCGCTCATGCACAGCCACCAGAGTCGGGGTTCATAGATGTGCTCGACATCCTGTCGTTCTTGGTCAAGCGAAGTCAAGACGACCAAGACAAGGGCAAGGAGAAGATGGAGCTGAAGCTGGAAACGCATTTTGCCGCTTTGCTGAGCGTCCCTTGTGAAGATGTAGTCAGTACGGCTCGCCCTCATGCTTGGAAAATGAGCACTTGCACTCACACATTGCACAGATCCAGCACGAAAGGAAAGCGTCGCAGTCGTGCGCCCGGAGTGTACGGTGGTTCAAGCTATCGCCAAACTACAGCAGGGCAAGGTGGGTACCACTACCGGCCTAGAGTGATAGGTGATGCTATCGACACTGATGGGCTTGTTTTGTATAGGCGGCCTACCTCGCTGTGCTGGATGACAATAGCCAACAGGTGTCCAACATGCTATCCGAGCACGATGTACTCCTCTTTCTCCTCCACAATCTTGACGTACTTCATCCCTCCCCAGGTACAGTTCTACCATCCCACCACTTTCCTCTCTGCAAAATCGATGAACATTAGTCTGCAGATGCGACGCTGGCCGAGGTGACACTCCCGTCCAACCCTGTACACTGTTGTCACTTGAATGATCTTGCCCTGGTACGCCCACTTGCCTTGCCGTGGCGGTACAGCGGTTGACCTGACACGTGCGAATCAATAGGATGCCGTCGGCCTCTTGTGCGAGAAGGGAGTGACATCCATCGGTGTGATCGATCCCCTAGAACATCTTGTCGGCACCTTGAGTACCACTCAGCTCAGGGTATAACTACTAAGATCTCTCACTTATTGCAACAACTCATCAATTACGGTAACCACCCGTGCAGGCATTGAATGTTGAGAACGCGAGCGATCTTCGCCTCACCGTCGCCGATTTCTTACACACCGAAGAGGTAAGCGATGATCTTGATTTGCTTTGGCCCACACTCCTTCCTTGCTGATGATCGCGTTGCCCGTAACCATGGTTCAAGTTTGGTGGCGAGGTCTATTCTTTCCCGCACGCCTTGTGCTTTAGCCACACCACGCTCCGACAAGCAGTGGAAGCGTTCGGCACGTATCGTAAGCATCACCTCTTCTTGGTAGACGACAGCCAGCAGCCCACCAATGTCATAACCCCCGCGGGCCTCATCCGTGTCATCGCCCAGTCGTGGTGAAAGCGGTGCTGCCTTAATAATTTCTTCTCTTTTTTCCTTTCACCGAGCTTTCATTTCCCAATCTTTTCTTGCCCCGAAAAGCTGTGCCTCTTCTTTGCCTCTTCACCGATTGAAAGTGGGCAACAAGTGCTGAGACAGCGCCACTGTGCGTGATTAATCAAAGAAAGATCAAACAAAGATGAGGCCAGCTATTGTCGATACGATAGATTTTACAGATTTCTATCCTCAAGAACAGCCAGTGGAAGAGGAGAGGCCAACGGCCTATAATCACCATCCGCAGCAACAGTACAGCGCGCAGCCTCGCCGGCAGCACCAGCCTGGCCACTCGCCTCATCACTCGCCTGCCCGAGGATCTCCCTACCAAGGAGGACGCGGAAGAGGAGGGCGAGGACGAGGAGGGCAGTCGTACGGTGGCTCGTCCACGCCTACTGCACCCTTGTCGGCTTCATCAGGCGAATACTTTCGGAGTGGGGCCTCGCCGTTCGTCCTTCCCATCGCAGACGCCGCGCCCATCCAGCCACCCGCCTTCCCAGTGAAGGAGGAGAGGGAAGGGCCTACCTCGCCACATCGGCCCGTGGCTCCCGTGGCCCACCTGGTCTCCAGATCAATTCGACGTGCGAATGCGCCGCCCCTTGGCGTGAACATCTTTTACGGTTCGTTTCCCGTTCAGTGCCCCAACCCTGATAGATGGACAGAGCTGACATCTTTGCTGGCCGCGCGCTGCCTGCAGGAGCCTTGGGCGGGTTCCTGGAAGAGCATGGTTCGGACGTGGTGCTTGCGTCGAGCTTCAAGGGTGCCTTCCGTACCGCCAACGCCCCCACTTCCTTCTGTTCTGCTGCGCAGACGGTACGTCTTCATTGGCCACACACATACTTGACTGCTTGCAAGTCGCAGCCGCACGCATACCGCACACACGGCGAAGAACGCCAACGTTGTAGAGTGAGTGAGTGAGTGAGTGGAAGTGTGTGAGTGAAGTTAGCTGCTTGCTCATTGCTCATCGTACAGTGCGGGGTAGACGTGGCTACGCTGGAGTACAAGGACTTCGTCAGCGCGGATTACAACCTACACATGCTTGAGCCTGAACAGGTACGGCCACTGGTTGTGTTTTGAATCGGACGCTGCGTCCACCTCTGCATACAACCTACCATACTCACCATCTCTACCCATCAGCACTGCGGCGCGCTTTGGCTGGTGGAGTTAAAGCAGAGTACTCCACTGTCGCCCTTCAAGCCCAAGGACCTTGTCGAGTGCTACGACATGTTGAAGCTGCACGCTCGGTAAGAACGAAAGCCTGCGTGTGCTCTTGTTCGGTTGTGTTGACCGTCCTGTGTCTGGCACGCAGAGAGATCATCCAGGAGGACACATTGACGCTCACCATGCCACTCATTGGCAAAGGAGCAAAGGCCAACCACTTTCAGATCGGCAGAAACGAGGTCATCGTCGAGCTTGTCGGATTCTTGCATTGGATCGCTGAGAACATGAGCGGTACCCCACCTGCCCTTCGGCAGTCCTCTGGGCAGTCACTTACCTGCTGTTCTTCTCAGATCGCCCAAATCTGGCCGCCATCAACATTGTATCGTCGAACAACTTTACCGCGCACGCTCTTCAGTCCGCTTTCGATCTGTTGATCCCGGTACAGCTCGACAAGCTTGAAGACATCGTCAAACAGGCCATAGCCAGGTCGGCTAAGGCGCTGGCCCAGTTCGAGGGAGAATTGAAGAAGATGGAGCAAGCCGAGAAGGCGGAAAGAGAGGAGGAGAGACGACTGGCGAGAGAACAAAACGGGAGCGCACCTTCGGCAGAGAGCGAGCGACCGGACTGGGAAAGGCGAGCAACACAGAGAGAAAAGAGGGAAGCAAGGAAGAAACTCGACGATATCGTGACGAAGCTGCGGATCGTGCACAAGTCGGTGGCCAACATACTCGCGGCCGTGCAAGCGTTCAAGGCCGTGCGGGAGGTGTCCATAATCATCGTGGCCTGCGCCGTCAACGGGAGGATCGTGGCCGAGCTATGCTCGGAGCTTTTCCTTCTCGACGATGGCCTTCTGCTGCGCCAACAGCAGCAACCGCAGGCCGGGGGCCGAGGCAGAGGCAGAGGAGGATTCGGCGCACAGCACGCCGACGCTGGACGCGGCCGCGGCCGCGGTTTCGCAGGCCAGCCTGGAGGACCTGCTCCTGCACCAGCTCTGGCAGCTCCGCCCGCCATGGCGCCGGACCAAAACCTCTTCGGTCGCATGACCCAGCTCAAGGCCAGCGGCAAGATTGAAAAGGAGCTGTACCACCACTTCCAGACGCTCAGGCTCATCGGCAACAAGGCCGTCCACTCGACCGTTCTCAAAGCCACCACGGTACGCAACTTCGCAGCTCGCGCCGCCTTCCTTTGCGAGACTCACACCGCCCACTTTCTTTTGGTGTCTTGCAGGTCGACTTGGGCGCGATAGTGCTCGCCGTGCACGGACTCATCATGTGCCCCCACTTCTCGTGAAAGACCATCTCGTGCTGAGCTTGTTCGTTTTATCTCAACGGCCAATAGAAACGGCCGCTCAGTCGATGAGGCCAATCAAACCAGCACCCGCATCTCGTTGTCTCTCTCGTCCCGGGTTCACATCTGACAGCTGTGTCTCCGGCGGGCGAGCTGCCAGCCCATCATTGAGTGCTCCACACAGAGAGGAGAAGAAGCGGAAGGATGGAGGGGCCACTGGGCAAGGTGCTCGAAGAGGAGGGCTTTGAGTTGTGCTCTCTGGAGGTGGATAGAGGCGCCCAGTCTCTCATCTATCGCTGTCGCGTGGCGCGCACTCCACGGCTGGCCGACCGCCAGCATCATTTTTCGCCCGACCTTCCTCTCCTGCATCACCACCCTCTCCCTCAACTACAGCACAACCCCTCGTCCCATCTTCACTCCTCCGCCTCCTTCTACCCCGTCCAAGCGCTGGCCGAGGATTTTTCATTTCTTGAAAATCGTTCAGATGGCGGAGCATCTTCATCGACCGGTGGAGCGACGCACAGTGAACAAGACGAAGACAAAGGAGAGGAGGAGGAGGGAGGGCTGCGGGAGGGGCAGCTGGTGCGCGTGAAGGTGCTCAACGTGTCGCTGCCGCTGCCGCGGCACCTGAGCAACTTCCAGCACGAGCACCAGGTGGTGGCCGAGAGCCTGCGCGGCGTGGAGGGCGTGGTGCGCATCCTGGCGCGGCTGTCGCGGCCCGGCGTGGAGGCCCTCGTCGTGGAGGACTTTGGCGGCGAGTCGCTGGACAAGTGGCTCGCGCGCGAGGGCGCCTTCGCCGGCGACTTGGGTCGCTTTCTCGCGCTCGCCGTGGCCGTGGCGCGCACGCTGGGCCGCATCCACAGCCGTTCCGTCGTCCACAAGGACATCAAGGTGCCTCCCCCTCACTCACCACCCATCACCCTTCCCTCTCACCCACCACACCCACCTCTTCCCCTCGGTCAAAAGCGAGAAAGAGAGAATTACGCCACATTCATTGTAGAATTCATCGTGTGTTGATGTTGATGCTGGTGGTGTTGTGTACACGTGTGGTTGACCCCCAAAACCAGTGTAGCTGGTTCCGCTCTCGTCGTCCTTCACACGAATTGCCGTTCATGGGCTAACAACCACACGTGGGCGGCAATAGAAAAATAATAATAATAATAATAATAATAATAACAAACAAATTTTTATCGAATCACGCACTAACTGGCACACACGCGCGCACGTGTTCGAGGACAGCCACACAACATCATCTGGAACAAGGAGACAGGCGAGGTCAAGATCACCGACTTTGGCATCGCCTCCCTCGTCGTCCGCTCCAAGGACACCACGCACCAGGGCAAGCTGCCGCTCCAAATGCTCGGGTCCCTGCAGTACCTGCCGCCGGAGCTCTCGCTGCGGAGCGGGGACGCGGCGGCGCGGCCGGCCGACCACCGGAGCGACTTCTACTCGCTCGGAGTGACGTTGTTCGAGCTGCTGACGGGAAGCGTGCCCTTTCACGAGCGATCGGCGGTGCGCATGATGCACGCGCACATGGCCAAGCAGGCGGCGGCCGTGCACGAGGTCGACGGGCGCGTGCCGCGGTGCGTGTCGGCGGTGGTCGCGCGGCTGCTGGCCAAGTCGGTGGAGGAGCGGTACCAGAGCAGTCGCGGTCTGGTGGCCGATCTGTTGCGGTGCGAGCGCATCGTCGCCGCTCGCCAGCGCCCCTCGCGCCGCCGCCATCAGCCACAGCAGGGAAGCGAAGCGCAAGACAACGACGACAAAGAGGAGGAAGAAGAAGACGAGGAGTGGGCAGAGAAAGCGGAGAGGGAGTTCAAGGCGGGGGAGGAC
>CDFC01061485.1:0-18168 GCA_000826385.1 Acanthamoeba rhysodes | reverse complement strand
TGCAACAGATGGCTGTGGACCTTCTCGCGCAAGCTGGGCGGCATTCGATTCTTTGCGGTTGACTACTCCCTGGCGCCCGAGGCTCCGTTCCCGATCGCCCTCAAGCAGGCCCTCGATTCGTACCTGTGGCTCACCGACCCCGACGGAGGCGGTACTGTGCTTCTTCTTGTTGTTGTTGTTGTCGTCGTCGTCGTCGTCGTCGTCGATCTGTGTGGCGTGATTGATCATAGAGTCCCGAGCTCATTGTTATGGGGTGAGTGCAGGTGTGTCGCCTCAGAACGTGATCATGGGGGGCGACAGCGCCGGAGGCAACCTCGTGGGAGCCCTGCTGATGCTCATCCGCCAGATGCGACTCGAGAAGGAGCTCGAGATCATGCACGGCACCACCTCCAAGACTCACACGTCCATCAAGAGGACCAAGGCACTCATGATTCCCAGATTCTCCTTCACCCCATCATTTCTTCGAAGCCGGGATCTCACTCGTGGGTACAGGGCCGACCGGCGGTGGAGATTGACGCCGAGCCGGTAAAGGCCATGGACAAGGGCAAGGGCAAGGAGGTCAACGAGCCAGAGCAGATGGTCGATGAAACGAACAAGCAGGAGCAGGATCGACTGCAGGACGAAGGAGAGCTGGAATTCGACGACGAAGACGAAGAGGAGGCAGAGAAGGAGCGACAGCTGCACCGACAGCTCGGCGTGAGGCGCCAGTCGATGGCCGACTTCAAGAGCTCGGCCGAGCGCGCGCGGCAGCGCGTGACCAAAGAGAAGCAGGCCAAGGCCCAACACGACCGGAAAGCCAGCAGCGCAGAGGGCCGCCGTGTGAAGCGCAAGGAGAAGGTCGACAAGCCTAGCCAGACCACCGACGACGACGACTACGAAGAAGCGCTTAGAGATGGCGATTATGTCGATCGTGACGCGCTCGAAGGCCGCGACGAGGCGGCGCGTCTGCCTACGCTGAAGGCCATCGGGTTCGACATGGAGCTGGTGCGACAACACCGGATCCCGTTCGAGCTGGATGAGGACCAGACCGGCAAGTACCCCAGCATGCCGCTGGCCGCCATGCAGATCTCCCCGTGGGTCGACGTGAGCGAGAACAGCTCGGTTCACTCTCCGGACAGCTGGGGTCATATGACGTTCAGGCCTTACAACATCAGCGTCAGGTAAGCGCGCTCATGCCACACGACACTCGTATGCCGCACATGCCATACAGGCGGCACACACGGATGATGGCTAACGATTTCTTCCGCAGGTTTGCGCTGGCCTATCTGGGGCTTGAGGCCACCGACCCCCCAGCGGCGAAGAAGAAGGAAAAGCAGACGCGGAGGGAGTGGAATGGTATCGTAAAGCTCTTCCACCAACGCCGGCAGCGTCGACTCCAATCGAAGTCGATAAAACAGCACGGCAGCACCCAAGCCTCCGTCGCGGTGCCGCAATCGTCGACCACCACGCCACAGCGACCGATCTACGGCCATTCGCAGCAGCCGCCGGTCATCTATGTCGACGACGAGCCCGCTGCCGAGCTACTCACGCCGACCCAGATCTGGCGCGACCGGCTGCGCCGCAGCAACTCGGTGCTGAGCGGCACGAACCTGCTGGCCAAGTCTGCTGCCAGCAGCGCGGCGGAGGTGGCCGAGTGCCAAATCGCCATCGGCGAAAGGCGGTACGAGGAGGGATCTGTTGAGGTGGAGGTCGACGACCACACAGCCAACGCTGAAGCTGGCGCTGCGGGGAGGCTCGTTGGCCCGGCCAACGCTGTCGAGGCCATCCGCCAGAAGTATCAGCAGGAGCCGGACACATTCGACATCTGCTCGCCCTACATTTCGCCGCTCTACGGTGACATGCGTGGATTCCCTCCACTTCTGATCTCTGCAGGTACGAAGCCATCTCTGCAGATCTCCTTGTTGTGTGTTGTTTGTTCACTGCCATTGGCTCCTTCATCTCAGGCGATGTGGAGCCGTTGCTCGGGGACATCATGAAGTACTACCACAAGGCCGTTGACGCGGGCATCGAGGCCGAGATGGACCTCGGCAAGAACATGAACCACGACTATCAGGTACTATCCTCCACCTCGCATGTCGCCGGCTGTATCCGCTAATTTATTCCACCATCAGTTCTTCTTCTCCGCGGTGGCCATGTCTGATCCCGAGATCCCTCGCTTCTGGGGCGTAGCGCGGTCGTGGGTGCACCGCCAGCTCCAGCGAGAGATCCAAACGTCGACGCCGACAACAGCGACGTCGTCCCCAGTCCCCTCGCCAGCCAGCACAGTCTGTGAGAGGTCTCACGCCTGATGTCGACAACAGTACCACCAGGAGGAAAAGAGAAGAAAAAGAATATATTTTTGATTTTTTCGATCCAACAACACAACATGCGCGCCGCACAGAGATCGGCCGCCACTTCGCTTCACTGCACAAGTCGCCGCGGACTCGCTCTTGGCCCCTCTCGAGGTAAACTCCCCAACAATGAACAATAACAAATTTTGTAACAAAATCCGGAGAGCAAAAACCTGGGCGATTCCTCGAATTTTGTCATTTAATTTATGTTGCTCTCGATGTAGTTATTTATATTTTATTTATATTCTCTTTATATTATATATTTATTTATTCAAATGTGATGCGCCACCTTTGTGGGATTCCCAGGGGTGTCTCTCCAGCTGCGACCGCGGGTTTTGGGGACACCCGCCGCCTCCGGCAGTGTGCTAGCGACTCGTTGCCAGCTTCTCGAGCAGGCCCAGCCCGGAGGTAAGGTGAGCTCGGCCGCCAAGCGCTCCTACGCCGCCTCGTTCTCCTTCAAGGGTGCGCCTTCCCTTTCTTGCTCGGTCACCGACCGTACACACCACTTTCGCTCACCGGCGTGTTGTTGGCCGCGCGCACCACCGCACGACACACAGAGCACGGCATTGAGCCGGATGAGGTGACGAACGTGACCGATCGCATTCTGGGCAAGATCGGTACCAACCTGCACAAGGAGGACAAGCACCCGCTGAACACGATCAAGAAGAGGATCGAGCAGTACTTTGTTAACAAGTACACGACGGAGGACAACAAGCCGCTCTTCAACATCTACGACTCCTTCAAGCCGGTCGTGTCTGTCAAGGTTAGCTGCTCATTCCCTCGCCATTTGCAATTCAGACACGTCTAACACACGCACGCGCACACGCACACGAATGCGCTCTTGACTCGCAGCAAAACTTCGATGATCTGCTCTTCCCCGTGGACCACGTCGGTCGCAGCGCCAACGACACATACTACCTCAACAAATCGACGCTGTTGCGGTACGCCAACAAGCGAGTCGCTTTAACCTTCGGGGCGTGCGAAGTGATCTCATGAGCTCCGTTCCTCTTCCCCTTTCCTACTGCCGCCGCAGTACGCACACGTCGGCCCACCAAGCTGAGCTGATGCGAAGCGGCGAGCGCCAGTTTTTGGTCACCGGCGACGTCTACCGCCGCGACGCCATCGACAAGACTCACTACCCCGTACCGCACACATGCACCCGCACACGATCATGCGCGGACACACGCACACACCCGCACCGCCGCACACGCGCGACACGCATGACACAGCTCTCATCGCTGCGCACATTCGGTCGGACCAGGTCTTCCACCAGATGGAGGGAGTGCGCATCTTCACCCCCGAGCAGCTCAAAGCGCAGAACAAGACCCCCGAGGAGTTCGTCGCCGCAGACATGAAGGATGCCCTCGAGGGCATGATCAGCGCCGTCTTCGGCAAAGTGCAAGTGCGGTACGCATACTTTCCCCCAATGTCTATCCTTTATTTACGTTCTAATACACTACAGTTATATAGATAGATAGATAGATAGATAGATAGATAGATATAATGTAAATGTTTAACTTTATGTGCCACGTCAAGGTGGGTGGACGCCTACTTCCCCTTCACGCACCCCTCGTGGGAGATGGAGATCTTCTTCGAGAACAAGTGGCTCGAGGTCCTGGGCTGCGGCATCGTCAACCCGCAAATCGTCCGCAACTGCGGGATGCCCATCAGCGAAGGTTCCTTCACTTTGCCCTGCTTGGTGCGCACGCTCGAGTCCGCGACTCACATGCGGCTTCCGGCGGCAAGATGGCGGCTACGGCGCGGAGGGCAATGTCGGTTGGGCGTTTGGGCTGGGCCTGGAGCGGCTGGCGATGGTGCTCTTCGACATCCCCGACATCCGCCTGTTCTGGTCCCAAGACAGGCGCTTCCTCGACCAATTCGCCTCCGGTATCCCACCTGCTTGTTTTTTGGTGTATTTTGATTTCGGGTCGTGCTTCACGTGCGTCGTGTGTGCTGTGTGTCGTGTGTGCTGTGTGTCGTGTGTCGTGTGTGCTGTGTGTGCGCACACGCTCACCAGCGCCGGCGTGCAGGCGAGAACGTGAAATTTCAGTCCTACAGCAAGTTCCCCCCGTGCTATAAGGACATCACCTTCTGGGTGCCCGACCAGTTCCACGAAAATGCCTTCTTCGAGCTCGTGGGCCAGGTTTGCTCCCTGTCGTTCTCTTGCTCTGCCCCCGCGGGCATTTCCAATCGTGCGGGGACGGTCAACCGTTTCCTAATTGTGCGCGCTGTCTAAATCACACGACACACGCACGACACACGACACACGCACGACACGCGCGCACAAAAAGGTTGCGGGTGATCTGGTGGAGTGCGTGGAGGTGGTGGACAAGTTCACACACCCAAAGACCAACCGCACCTCCCTCTGCTTCCGCATCACCTACAGATCCATGGACAGGTGCGAATACATCCCTCATATCAAGAGCACGCCTCACCCAGCCTTGACAACTCACATTCACACACACGCGCGCGCGCGCGCGCATTTAATCGGCGCGGTGTGCAGGTCGCTCACTAACGAGGAGATCAACGAACTTCAAGCCAAGGTCCGCGATGAGGTGCCGGTCAAGCTGGGCGTGGAGCTCCGCTGAGATGCCCCCGTGTCAAAAAATTGTTCGTTTCTCACTCGCGTGTTATGAAAGGCCGCGGCCCTTGGCCCGGACCAAACCAGCTACATGCGGCCTTCTCGATTAGGCCTTGCCCAGCCCGCTAGGAACACGGAAGAAGTGAGCTTCACGCTCTGGTCGCCGTTGGCCCGGGCCAGACAGGGCAAGACGGAGCCTAGGCCACTTCCTTTGCCTTAGAGGGAAAGTGGTCGGTGAGAACGTGCTGAGCAAACCTGCCGACGTGAACGGCCAGGCCCTGACCCAGTGGTCCCGGTTCTGTGGAAGCTCCACCTTCCCTCAGCCCCGGGAGCATAGTGTGTTCCGTCTGGACTGTCCGAGGTGGCACTGTCAGGACCGAACATGGTCGTCGCCTTGGTTATGACATGGTTGTGCCCTCATTGCCCTGGGGACTAGTCTTCCCGTTCGCTCCCTTCACATTTCGTCAACACCTCCTTGGACCGCGCCAGAGAGAGAACCAGAGGCCGGTCGTACATGCTTTTTTTTTTTCTTCAACAACACACAACCGACTACACACCACACAGGCGGCACACAGCGCACTGGCCCGCCCACCCAACGCAACCACGTTCATTTCCCTTTTCTTCTCAAGATTACGACCCTCGCTGTCCCTTGCAACAGGTACCCACCTTCCCTTCGGCCGAAAGGTTTAAACATTAAAAAAATATAAAGAAAGAAATTTCGATTTTAAATTCGATTTAATATTTCATTGGGATTTAATTCATTTCCGGGCGACGCTTGTGCTCGTCGAAAACGAGGTCGTGATCTCGTTGATTTATTGATCATCGTCGGCTGACTGTTCGTCTGCGCAACTGAACAGCTCCGGAGCGGCTGCTGCGACGTTTCTGCGCGTCGTGGCTGGCTTCGTTCTACGAGGCATGAAGCCGAGGAAGAGCCATAGCTGGTACAGCGAAGGAGATGAAGAAGGAAAAGCGACAGGTATGATGATGATGACGAAGAAGATGGAGATGGAGATGAAGATGTCTCTGCCCGCCTGGGAGAAGCAAGCGACACCCGATGGAGGATCGGAAGATGAGAAGTCACGTCAGAAGAAGATGGAAATGGCGGAGGAGAGCGGAGAACTTACGCCGCGGGATGAAGTGGACACAACTCCTTCCTCTTCTTCTTCTTCTTCCACTTCTTCTTGGATGATGGAAGAAGAAGAGAACAAAAAGAGGAAGAAGATGAAGATGAAGAAGGAGAAGAGACGCAAGATGAAAGCGGAGCTCGCCAGGCTGCGCGCGGAGGTCACCGAGCGCGACGCGCAGCGTGCCGCGCTCGAGGCCGCCGTGTACGAGACGCGCCACAAATTGGCCGAGAGCGAGGAGCGCTGGGTCCACGTCGCCGACTCCGCGCCCGTCATGATCTGGATGTCCGGTCCGGCTCTCCTCCTCCTCCTCTCTCGTCTCCTCTTTTCTCACGCGTGTGCGGTTGTGTGTCGTCGTGTCGTGTGTGCGGTGTGTGTGTGTGTGTGTGTGCGGTGTGTGCGCGGTGTGTGCGCGGTGTGTGCGCGGTGTGTGCGGTGGTGGTGCAGACTTGACGAAGGAGTGCACGTACTTCAACAAGACGTGGCTCGACTTCACGGGCCGGACGTTCGAGCAGGAGTACGGCTACGGGTGGCTCGAGGGCGTGCGGCCGGAGCAGCGGGCGCGCTGCTGCGACGTCTACGTCGCGGCCTTCGAGGCGCGCCAGCCCTTCTCCATGGAGTACGAGCTCATGCGCCACGACGGCCAGTACCGATGGATCCTCGACAACGGCGTACGCTTCCCGACCGTCGCGTGCGCGTGCGGTGTGTGCGCGACTCACACGCGGTGTGTCATCGATCGACGACGCAGGTGCCGCGCTACGCCAAGGGGAAGGGTGGTGAGGCCGCCCACCAGTTTTTGGGGTTCATAGGCTCGTGCGTTGACGTGACGGACCTCAAAATCGCCAAAATCAACGCCGACAAGATGGCCCAGGCCAAGACTAACTTCCTGGCCAACATGAGGTACCACACACGACACGACACGACACGGCACGGCACGGCACGGCACGACACGACACGACAACGAAGTCACTAAGTGTGCGGGTTGCATTAGTCATGAGATTCGAACGCCATTGAACGGGGTGATCGGAATGACGAGCCTGCTGCTCCAGACCCGGCTCGACCGAGAGCAGAGGGACTACGTGCAGACCATTAACAAGAGCGGGGCGACGCTCCTCCGGATCATCGAGGATATCCTCGATTATTCACGGGTGCGTGTTGCGTGTCGTTGTGTGTTTTGCGCGCGCGCGCGCGCGCGCGCGTGTGTGTGTGTGTGTGTGTGTCATGAAGGTGGGAAGCTTACTCGGCGCGTGCCCCAGGTGGATGTCGGGAAGCTCAAACTCGAGATGCGATGCAGCGAAGTGCGCGAAGTGGTCAAAGACGTGGTGAACCTGTTCTCGCGCGAGGCCAGCAACCACCAAAACACCATCAAGTACTGCTCTCGACTAAACTGCCTATGTTACGCAATGTCCAGCCAGCCAGCCAGCCATCTGACTCTCTCCCTTTAACGCCTCAGTGTTTGTATCGACCCCGCCGTGCCCAAGTACGTCATCACCGACGCCACTCGGCTACGACAAATCCTGTGCAATCTGGTACACACACACACACACACACACACACACACACACACACACACACGCACACGACACGCAACACACAGCACGCGCAGCCATGTCATTGGAGGTGTTCATTCGTGTGGTTGTGGTGGTTCGCCCAGGTCGGCAATTCGGTCAAGTTCACGAACGGCGGCGCGATCGACATCGACATCCGGCTGGCCGACATCCAGGCCAACCTCGTCGACCGGCCCAGGGCCAGACTCACACAGCGCGTGCGGTCGCCCTCGCCGGCCTCCCCGCACGTACCGCCCACGACCGGCGGCCCGTCATCACCGCGGCCGCCCACCGTCGTCGGCGCAGGTGGCGGTGACGACGATGAGGAGCTGGGCGAGGTGGACCAGGCGGTGGTCGACAAGCGGGTGGAGGAGGTGGCGACGCTGAGCATCACGGTGCGCGACACGGGCATCGGCATTCCGCGGCACATGCTCGATCGGATCGACGAACCGTTCGTGCAGGCCGACACCTCCATCTCCCGACGGTTCGGCGGCACCGGGCTCGGGCTCGCCATCTGCAAGCAGCTCGTCGATCTCTTTGGCGGTACACATGCACACGCACGCGCGCACGGCCGCGCACGCAACACGACACATCATTCTAACAATGACACGGCACGCGATGTGTGATGATAGGCAAGGTGGAGATTAAGAGTCAAGAGAACAAGGGGACGGCAGTGCGATTCACGATCAAGGCGCGCGTGGCGGACCAGCATGAGGTGGAGGCCCGACGATTCGAGGCCAAGCAGGAAAAGGCCGAGGTGCTGTGCACCGAGTGGCCAGTGATGCATGCCATCACCAACGGCCGACGCAAGAAGCCGTTGCCGGTCGCGTCGTCGTCGGACTTGACGTCGCTCGCGCCGACGGTGGCCGAGCAGGACCTCACCTACGCCGAGCGCGAGGAGGCCGTGTCGGCCTACAAGCGCGCCAAGCTCGAGCGGCGGCTGCTGCACGCCATGGAAGGCGTCGAGCGCCGCAGCCGCGACACGACTACGACCACGAGCAGCTCGAGTGCCAGCGCCGGCAGCAGCCCGGGTGCGGGTATGAGCCCGCGGGCGACGGGGGTCACGCGGAAGCTGGCGGAGGAGCAGGGCTGGCGGGACATGCGAAAGCAATCGAAAGAGCGAAGGAGCGGCGTCGATGACGGCGACAGCGTCGCAACGTCACCGCGCGAAGAAAAACGGAACGAAGAGAAAAGCGAAAGCGAACGAGGAAAGAACGAAGACGAGGATGACGGCGACGATGACGATTACGAGCTGCGGGTGCTGATGGCGGACGACAACGGGATCAACACGAAGCTGATGCTGCGTATCCTGGATAAGCTCAACTATCGGCACGTGCGGACGGTGACCAACGGAGTGGAAGCTCTTGAGGCCCTCAACCAGGAGGCCTTCGACATCATTCTCATGGACATCATGATGCCCCTCATGGACGGGTATCATCATCTTCTTCTTCTTCTTCTTCTTCTTCTCGAGGAGCTGAGCTGCGCCGGCGTGATGAGCGATGATGATGACTAACCACTCTGATTCCAGGATGGAGTGCTCGGCGAAGATCCGCAAGATGCTGCCGCAGGAGCAGCAGCCCGTGATCATCGCGATGACGGCGAGCGCCATGAAAGAGGACCGCGACCGGTACCTCCAGGTGATGGACGACTTCCTGGCCAAGGTGCGTCTCATTTATTCGCCCATTCAAGTATACGTATTTTTGCGTGCTCACTCCCGCGTGCGTGCGTGCGTACAGCCCCTGAGCCTGACCCAGGTGCGCACGCTGCTTGCGCGGTGGGAGGCGCGACTGCGGGCCAAGCGACGCACTCACAGGGCGCGAGCCCTGAAGTCATCTCCCCAAACACCATCCCCATCCCTAGTCTAAACAAATAGCACACAACACTCCCCGTTCGTTCGTTCTGGCCGAGTTGTGTGAAGGGAATGTAGATTGGTCTATACTCAAGTTATTCACATGAGAGGAGGGGGATGCTTGAGGTGGTTGGTTGTGGTGAAGAAGGCGGTATGTGCAGGGGCGCGCATTCGATCGCGTTGATGATGCGGGAAGGAATAGCGGAAGATAGGGGGAGTAGTAGCAGTATTCACAAGTGTACGTAAGTGCAGTGATGGCCTTCGCACTTCGCGAGAGATGCGTCCCTGCGCTGCGAAGTGGTGGAAGAAGATGATGATGATAATGATGATGATGTGGGTGATGACGTCGTGTAGTTGAGAGGGCCGATCATAGATTAGGCCGTCGACTTGTCGAACCGTGCTGGCGAACGTATCACGCAAGGAGAAGAAGGGTGATGATGCTGGCGATGCCGATAACGGCCGCTCGAATGTCGTCCTCGAGGCTGTCGAGGTTGGTCTGTTGGTGATCTTCATGTCGCGAAGAAGCGCGCCGACAGTTCGAGGGGTGAGCCGCGGAGGTGAAGGAGGAGAATGCGAAGCCGGCGGGGAGGGAAGTTGGGGGGTGTTGCCCATGGGCGTCGAACGACCAGACCGGCGGTCGTCGTCCCAGGGGGCTCGGCGTTGTGTCGAGGAGCTCGTCTTCCTCCCCGCACGCGTGCGTAGAGAAGTCATGAAGAACAGAAGAGGAAGAGGTGAAGATGTGCAGGAACGATGTAGCGGAGAGGAGGGAAAGAAAAAGAAGAGGTGATGGTGATGATGATGATGTGGAGGAGAGTGAAAGAGTGGAGTGTAGGAGGAAAGGTGATCTATCTTCAGAGGGAGTCGATCGTGTGCTGCGAGAAGCTGAGCCGAGACTGGGCGACGTCGTCGCTGCAACCGTTCACGAGGAACGCGCCGGTGTGGAAGGACGATTCGTCCATCAAGTCATCGCTGTCCCGGTTCTGCCCCTGCCCGTCCAGCGCACGCTGGAGTCGCGCATCGTCGTCGTCGTCGTCGTCGTCGTAGACGCCACCGGCGGCAAACGACTGGGCGACGGTCAACAGCGAGGGTTGGTTCGGCTGCTGCTGAGGCGCAGGTTCGGCCTCGCGCTCGGCCGGTGAGCGCATGTGTTCCAGCTCGTCTCCCGCGAAGCTCAGCGGGTTGAAGAAGGACGAGGGCAGGTCGAACGGCGGCGGAACCGAGCCACCAGCGCCAACTGAGTCGCTGCTGGCACCGCGTTGGCCGTTGCCGTGGCCGCTGTCGTTGCTGTTGCCCACAGCGTCCAGGAGTACGACGTCGCCCAGGTTGGCCTCGCTGATCGACAGTACCGTGTGGAGGTCGTCGGACGTATCTATAGCCGTGATGTCAGGGGCGGTCGTGGCCGGCTCCTCGTCCATGAGCATGGCCGAGGGCAGCGTGTCTACGAGCAAGTCGGCGGCCGACACCGGCGGCGACATGGGCGAGGGCGAACCCGACGGCGATGACGGAGACGTGGACGACGAGATGTCGTCGCTGGCCAGCCTCGGGCTCGAGTAGGCGCTGTCGAAGCTATCGCAACTATCGGAGGCCTCGATGCAGCTGGTCTCGATGATTTCCAGCTTGCACGCCAACAGGGACAGCTGTTGGTCACCGCCGGCGGGTCCGGGAGCCGCGGGCTCGGCCGTGGGCAGCTGGGCGACGGGCCCATCAATGGGGCGCGGGGCCGCCGCGGGCGATGAGGAGGGCATGTTGAGGTCGGACAGCACGGCAGGGAGGACCAGCGAAGGTACCACCAGGACCGAGTCGGAGGAGGCCGCGGCCGCCGGCGCGCTGGGGAGAGCAAGCGCAAGGGTTGTGGTGGCGGCGGCGGCGGCTGCCGAGCGGGTGGGTGGTGTCGACAGCGATGCCGCGGGTGCCGCGGGCGTCGAGCGAGCGAAGGGCGACGCCATCGGGGCGCCGTGCACGGAGAACGAGCTGAAGGCCGACGCCGGTGAGCGCGAGGACGCCAGGAACGCACTGAGCTTGGGGATGAGCGAGGCGGCAGATACTCGAGGCACTGCCGGAGACGGCGACGAGAACACCGAGGTAGAGGTCGAGGAACTGGTCGACGACGGCAATGACGACGCAAGGAATGCGGACACTGGTGCCGAACCGGCAGCAGGGGCGGTTGTCGAGGCTGTGGGCGTGGGCGTGGCCGGCGGTGAGGTGGTCTGCGGGCGAGAAACGGGCGATGAGACGGATGCCGCCGAGGCGTTCATGGCCGAAACCACCGAGTTGGCTGCCGCAAGGGCCGCCGGGGACGGGGCGGGGAAGATGGGCTGCGAGCCCCCCATCAAACCCGGCATGAACGACAGCGGAAACTGGAGGAGCAGCGGCAGAGACGACGGAGTGTTGATGCGCGGCGCCACGCCCGTGGGGGTCTTAAGCGCCGGCTGCTTGACGCCCGGGTGCTTGAGCTTGACGTGCATCTTGAGTGCGCCCTCGCTGCCGTAGGACTTCGTGCAATTGGGCATCTCGCATTTGTACTTGCGCTCGATCTCGGCCGCGGTCCTGCGCTTGCGCTTCTTGGCCGGACCGGCCAGGCAGGCGGCGACCGCGGCGGCAATCTTGTCGGCCTCCTCCTGGGAATCGGTGTCCTCAGGCTGCTTCCGCTTGAGGTTGGCGTCGCCCACAGCCGAGGCCGAGGCGGGCGATCCCGGGATCGTCGCACTGGCCGGTGTCGACGGTGCGGTGGGCGCGTGGGGCTGCGCTGCGCCAGTTGGGGACTGCGAAGCGTATGCGCGTGAGTTAGGCTCGTGCACGAGAGCGAAGAGAAAAAGGAGGAACGTACGGGAGTCGTGGTGGGCGACATGAGGCCCGGGGCTAGATCCAGCATTGCGGAAGCTGCTGGGGGGACAGGTGCTCCAGAGGCGGTGCCATCGGCGGCAGAGGGCGCGCCGACCGAAACAGGCGCGGTCGTCGATGGGACAAGCAACGACTGCCCACTGGCGGGGGTGGGGGCGGCGCTGGCACCAACCAAAGCGCGTGGGCTCGAGCCTCTGGGGCTGGCGTTGGACGCTGTCGCCGCTCCCGATGGCTGGACTCGGAACGATGAGGGCAAGGAGGCGGATGAGAGCGGCGGCGTCGGCGAGTTGGTGCGGCTGGTAGAGGACGGGATGGGGAGGATCACGCCGCACATCGAGGCCGTGGCCGCTACCACAGCCGCCGCGGCAGCAGTGGCGGAGACGGGCGGAGGCAAGGGACCCGGCACCGCGGGAGGTAGGACCGACGGCGGCTGGAGGCGCGGCATGAGCATCGGATAGAGCATGCGCTGTTGCGTCAGCATGGGTTGGCCGTAGTTCGTGCGCTGCTGGAACTGGACCGCGCTGGCCAGCGACAGCATCGACGGTCCGAGCGAGGCGGCCATCTTTGCCGCGGCGCTGGTGTTGCTGGGGATGGGAGTCGAAGAAGCCGTGGCCGCGGGGCCTGCAGTCGAGGTAGGGGTCGGGGAGGCAAGAAAGGCCGAGGTCGGCGCAGGCCCCGCGCTGATGAAGGCGGATGTGGGTGCGCCCTCGGTCGCGTCGATGAGCTCGGGCTTGACCTTGATGTTCGACTTGCTCTTCTTCGGTGTGCCCTTCGACTCTTTAGGCTTGGTTCCCGATTTGCTCGACGACTCGAGCCGCGACTGCTTGTGGAACTCCTTGGCCGGGTGCGGTTTGTGAGACTCGTCGCGCTCTCGCTTCTTGCCGGCGCTGGGCTCCTTCTTCTCGACGACGGCGAGCTGCTGTTGGGCCTCCTTCTCCATCCGCTTTTTCTCATTGAGCTTCTGTTTCTTCTCGCGCTTGCGTCGCCGCTGCTCCTTCCGCTTCTCCTTCTCGGCGCGGCGCAGGGCCTTCTTCTTGGCCTTGTCGGCCTTCTTCTTGGCAGAGGCCTTGGTGCTCGACCCCGACGAAGTCTTGCGCGACTTGGTCGGCGGGTGGATGACGCTCATCGACGCGGAGGGCACCATGGTGAACCGGCGGACGGGCTGCTGACGGATGCCATAGGACTCCATCGTGATGCCCATACCGTTGAGGGCGCTGAGCGGGTTCATCTCGAGCAGGCTCGCGGCGTTCATGCTGTTGACCGAGGCCATGTCGACGTGCTGGTGCGGGCGCGAGAGGTGGCTGTGATGATGAAGGTGGTGGTGCGAGTGATGGTGGTGGTGATGATTCAGGCCGGCGGTGTAGTCGCCCAGGTTGCCCATTTCCATCACGACCTCGTTCTCTCCAAGAGCCTGCATGATGAACGGGTCGATGCTGCTGTCGCCGGGGCTCGAGAACAGGAACTCGCATGCGGGCGACGGCGAGCCCGACGGGTCAGACTCGTCGGCCGTCTCGAGAAGCTGAAGCTGGTTCTGCTTCGTCACGTAGTCGATCAAGATCTGGTACTGCTGCTGGCAATCCTGTTGTCATGTCGGTCAGACCGGCAACCTCCACAGCGCCAGCTTCACGTTGTGCAGAGCACAAGAAAGCTGAAGAAGGAGAGGGGAGTACCTCGGGGCTGTGGGTATTGCCCTCGAAGGACTTGGCGATCTCCTGCCAGTTGTGGCCGTAGAACTTGACCAGGTCGGTCAGCCGCAGCGTGTCCTCCTTGGTCCACCCTTCATCGTTCGCTCTGGTATCGGTCGCGCCGTGCGACAAAGACGACGATGAAGAAGAGGCGGATGAGCACGACGTCTGCTGGTCCTCGCTCTCGGGTCCGCTCTCCTCGTCGCCCACCAGCGGCTGGTGGTAGAAGAGGCTGGTCGGACAGGTTGTGGATGAAGCATCCGATGCAACCTGGCCGCTGCGTCGGATCTCGGGCGGTGAGGGCATGAGCGAGTGGGTCTCCATGCCGAACCCCTCCGAGAGCAGGTCTTCCGAGCCGGCGAAGAACTCGGTGATGTCCATCGTGTGGTCCTCGAAGCCGAAGAAAGTGGCGTCCGAAGATGAGAGAAGACTCATCTTGTGGGTCGGTCGAATCGATGATGGGGGAGCTGAGGGATGAGTGCTGAGTGATGTGTGATTAAGGCCTTAGAGCCGGGGAGCAGTCGTCGTCTTGAGGTTCTTCGCGAACGGGACGAGGTCTGCTCGATTAGGAGTGGCGGAAGGGAGTAGGTAATGAGTGTGCGTGCGTTCAAAGAAGATGAAGGCAAAATAAATAAAGACTGCGATGTGGAAGATGACAATGATGATGAGGTAGTGGAGAGGAGAAGTCGATCTGGGGTAAAAAAAAGAGGAGAGGATGTGAAGTGATGCGAGCGGGCTGATGTCGAAGAGCTTGCCACGGAGAGATGTCGTAGAACTGGCCGCTCTGGTCGAGAGTCTCGAAGATGGAAATGGACCCACAAGCAGGTAGTCGAGACGTACACACCGCACTCTCTCGCCTAGGCTCTCGCTCGCTCACACTCGAAAAGAAAAGAAAAGACCACGCCCCGCCCTCAACTGCGCCAAAGGGTGGTGCTGTGTGGAAAAAGGAATGACCCTAATAAGGACCGCCCTTTGATTTCCGAGAAGAGAAATCAAACCATTGGTGCGCCCCAAGCCCGTTACCTCGCTGCTGATCGCCATGGGGAGAGTGTGGAGCGCAGCAGAGGGCAGGGCCACGCGCTGGGCCGAGGAAAGGTAGGCGAGCGCGTAGTGGGCTTTGCGGACCAGCCCTGCTCTGTAGCGCAACGCCAGATCAAAGCGAGCACCAAGCACGCGAGAATGGTAATCGGGACAGATGTCAGCGCCAAGAAGGTAACGCACATGCCAAGGCCTTCGAAGGACAGGCGCGGCAGTGCAACGAGCTCGGTGAAGGAGGGAAGAAAGGAAGAAAAAGATAATAATAAATAAAAAATAAATTCAATAAAATAAATGGCTAAAGGACCACTTTACAAACGCGCCTTGTCCTTTCTTCTAATAACACCTGCCGAACAATAAACAAAGAATAATTAGACAATAAAACTAAAATACAATTACAAACTAATAAAATGCACACCGTACTCAGTTCAGTTCGCCGGTGCGGGGTTGCCAGCGTAGAGGCTGATGGCGAACACGGACGTGATGCAGTGCATTGACTTGTTCTCCCAGCGGTACGAATAGCTCACTGCACGGAGCAACGAGTGGAGCGCGCCCGTGAGCAACGTCAACAGTACGGCACAAGAGCAGGGAGGGAGAAAGAGAGAGAGGGAAGTACGATCGTTTGCGCTGTCCCAGTAGCACGAGCTGGCCTCATGGAAGCCGGCACCCTTCTTCTGCATGACTACGCATGTGACTGCGGCGGAAGCAGGAGGACAAGGTGAGCCTTGATAAGAAAGCAAAGAGAGAAGAGACTACCGCGACTCGACCAGTAGGTCCTCTGCCCGCAACAAGGAGTGCCGAATGGCGCCGCAGTGACGCAGTGACGCAGAAAAAGAGCAGCGAGGATGGTACCAATGAACTTGTAAGGCTTCTTGAGTGCACTGAGGTTTCTGATGCAAGTGTCCATGATCTCCTTTGTCCACTTAGAGATGTCGGCGTAGACAAACTGGTGACCAGCAAGCGTCTCCTCGGTAGCCTACAACGCGCGTAAATCAAATTAATAATTTTTTTTAATAAAAAAATCTCGAGAGGGTAGCGTTTCGCACCTCCTTCATGATCGAGTTCACCTCGTCTGCGCCCAATCTCGCCTATGGAAATTGGAGATGAGCAAATAAAGGAATGGAGATCTGTGGAAGGCAAGGCCTACCTCTGCCATGATGATTGCGCTCCTCTTCGATCAATCTTGTTTGCCTGTGTTCAGAAAAACACAGTTTTCCACCACTCCCAGAAAAAGAAAATCGCAAAGAAAAGAAAAGCTGCTACTTTTGCGTAAATATTCCAACTCGTCCATAAACCTCCGAAACGAGGTTCCTACTGGCCGTAAATGTCTTTCCGGTGTTTTTTCCCTGGTGGTTAACTTCTCGCTTGGTCATTTTGTTTCTTGCAACTGACTCGTACCAACTGTGCCCCGACACACGCTGTTGTTCAGCCCCGCCGCGAAACTATGGACAAGAACGTACACATCTATCGGAGCCCGTACCCGGCAGTGCAGCTGCCCAATGTGCCCTACCACAAGTTCCTGCTTGACCGCGTGGCGCAGCACGACCAGGCCAAGCCGGCCCTGGTGGACTCGGTTACCGGCCGCACCTTGACCTACGGCGCCCTGCGGTCCGGTGTTGAGGCCTTCGGCGCGTGGCTGCTGCGCCGAGGCTTCGGCAAGGGCCAGACCCTCGCCCTCATTTCCTACAACCTCCCCGAGTACGCTATCGTCTTCCACGTACGCCGAACCCCCCCCAATATCGCGTCAATTATTAACATTGTTTTAGTTGTTATTATAATTATTAATAGAGTATAATCTCAAATGTATTCTATTAAAAATTGTAAAAAATCAAAATAATGTTAAATTATATATAACATAATTTTTTAATAATTAAAAATAATGAAAGCTGGTGCTCACACTGGGTGTGTTTGGCAGGGAGTAATTTCTACCGGTGGCACGCTCACGACGGTCAACCCGCACTACACGGCGGAGGAGATGCAGAAGCAGCTGACGCACTCCGACGCTTCGATCATCTTCACCATTGAGGAGGACCTGGGTTCGTACCGCCTGCGCATGGTGTGCCACTCCACTCGTTCAACGTGTTGAAGTGGGTCGCCCACGTGCAGAAAAGGTCAAGAAGGCGGCCGAGGGCAGGCCCATCATCTTGTTCTCCACCAAGCATACGGAGGTGGCCGGCACGATCCCCTTCCATGAGACTATGCAGCCGCCCACCGAGCAGGACCTCCAGAGGCTCAACCAGGTAATCCCATCGTCAAGTGTGACTCCCACCGAGACTTGAGTGTGGTGAGCACTGAGGCAGCAACTTACACTGCAACGGATTGCGCTCAGGTGGTGATCGACCCGGAGAACGACGTGGCCGCTCTGCCGTACTCGTCTGGCACCACGGGTCTCCCCAAGGGAGTCATGCTCACCCACCGCAACCTGACGGCCAACGTCCTGCAGAGCGTGGCCGCCGAGGGCGCGCTTCACACGTCGGCCGTGCTGGTCGCCGTGTTGCCTATGTACCATATCTACGGCATGCAGTGCATCATGAACTGCGGTCTCTACCACGGCGTCACGTTGGTCACCATGCCCAAGTACCAACTGAAGGACTTCCTTCACGTGTGCCAACGTACGCTTCACTTTCTTCTGCCGACCACGCGAGCTAACTCATGCTTGTGCGTTTCGCGTTTTAGACTATGGAGTTACGAGGGCCTACCTCGTGCCGCCCATCATCCTCCAGCTGACGAAGGACCCGCTCGTTGCGCAGTACGACCTGTCCAAGCTACGCGTCATCAACTCTGGCGCTGCCCCGTTGGGGCCGGAGCTGCAGGCCGAGTGCCAGGCGAAGCTCAACGTGATCGTCAAGCAGGGCTACGGTCTCACTGAGACCAGCCCCACCACGCACGTCACCCCTGATGACCCCAAGACCATTAAGGTACCAACCACAACTACTCACTTTGCTTGTGCTCCGCACAACTTACCCACCCTGTATCACCCACGCTGCGCAGCCCGCGTCAATCGGACCTCTCCTCAGCAACACCGAGCTTCGGCTGGTCGACACTGCCACCGGTACTCTTTCGCTACTCTCAAGGAAGAGACTGACTGGACCCTGGTCATGTTGAGCGCCTGCCCTGCTCACAACAGAATTACGTTTGTTTGGGCGGGGTTCTAGGCGAGTCCGTCGGACCGCACA
>CDFC01061453.1:4549-14700 GCA_000826385.1 Acanthamoeba rhysodes | reverse complement strand
CCGATAGTTTCGCTCAAGCTGAAGCCGTCGTCGTCCAGGTCCGTGCTCGACGTGTTGGGCTCGTCCCAGACGATCGTGACCGCGTTCTCCTCACGCTTGAACTTGGTGTAATCGCGCGCCTCGCACTGGGGCAGCCTGTACACGGCCTTCGTATCGAGCACGCGCGAGAACTTCTTGAGGTCGTTCTCGGCGTAGGGCAGCCGGTTGGGCGGCGACAGCTGCGGCGACACGTAGTCGGCCTGGTCGAGGTGCACCGCCGACTCGCCGCCAAAGGCGTTCTCGTCGATGAGGCCCCGGTTGGTGTACTGGAGCACCTTCCCCAGGAGCCAGAAGCAGGGCGTCTGCTGGTGCGCCGTGTCGAGGCACGATGAGTCACCGAACACCGCGATCCGCCCGCCGTGCGTGTTGGTCGCGTTGAATCGACGGATCGACAGCCTGGCAGGCACGCACGTATAAAAAGAACGAAGCAGGAAAACGAACAGAAGAAGAAAGATGGGGAGCGTACAGGCCGAGGATGTGAACTTTCTCTTTGACGTTGCGGGAGCGGATGATCTCCTCGGTTTGGTCGTCGAGGGTAGTGCTCACGATCGTGCCTCCGCGCGGGAAAGACGCGATCGCAGTGCCCGATGCAAACTATGCGTGTGTGCGCGGTGTCGTGTCGTGTCGTGTGGTTAGCCAGGCCAGCGGAGAGGTGCGCAGGTGGATTAAGGCACGAACCGTGGCTCGGTCATCGGATTGGCCGAGGCTGAACTCGCCGTCGAAGATGCGGTCACCAAACTGGATGCGCCACGACGCCAGCAGATCGTTCAGCGCCGGAACATTCGCGCCCCTGGTGGACGTTTTTTACCAACCCACGCACACCAAAAGTAAGCCCGTCTGTCGCTTGCGTGGCCATGCGGTGTGGTGGGTGGCAAGCAGGGAGGACGCGGTACCCGGTGGCGGGTGTCCACCACTGCTTGGTGTTCTCGTCGAAGAACTTGATCTTTCGCATCACGTCCACGTTGTACCAGTCGGCAAACAGCGCTATCGAGAGTCCCTTCTCCTCTACGTCCTGCGCATGTCGTGTGGGCGGACGAGGCACACGAAGGTGAGGTCGCGTGTTGTGTGTGCTGTGTGCCGTGGGGGTTACCTGGCGCAGCTTTTGCACCTCCTCGGGGAAATACTCCTCTTCGAGGTCCACCATGAGGAGGGTGCCGTAGTTCGATGCGTTGAAGCACGTGTACGGCACGCCCAACACCTCCACGAAGTAGCCTGCGAGCCCCACCCCCAGAAATCAGCCAACGCACGCGTGTCGTGTTGTGTCGTGTGTCTTTACCTTGTGATCGGAGGTAGGTGTACATGTCCCGCAGGTTGGTGTGAATATGGTCTCCATTCCAATCGAACGGCTCGTTCTGTGGGGGGGGGGGCATGAGCACACAGACAGTACGAGGGAAACGAGGAGAATGTCTCCCACCTTGACCCAGAGGGCGTCGCGGGGGAAATAGCCCGCGGGGTAGCGCAGGTTGTGGAACTGGTCGAAGAGGATACGCTTCTCCCTGGGCGGTGTAGGAATGATGTGCACCCGCAGGGGAACGTCGGTCACACTCACCCGCTCCTTGCTCTCCCCTGCAGCTTTCTACATTAGGCGACCAGGGCTGCACCACGACCGAGACATATAAAGAGAAAGAGAAAGAGGTGAAAGGTAGTACCAGGACCGGCGGGCGAGGATACAGTGACGGAGATGACGCCCTCGGCCTCGCCGTCAAAGTCCTTGGCCTCCTCGCTGGCTTTGACGTAGATCCCCAACCAGCCGGTCCAGGGCCAAATTCGGTCCGGGTACGAGAACGACAACTGCAGTTGCGTGGTTAAGACAAAAGAGGGCCTGCGATGAGCGAGTGCCGTGCATGTCTTGTCGTGGATTGGCTACGCACCTCGAGAAGGTGTCCGTTTTTGCCCTGCTTCCACTGGGGCGTGCCAACGACCTTGCCCACGACGCCCATGCCGTTGAGAATGGTGGCGTTGACCATTACCGGCATGGCAGTGTGGTAGAGAGGCTGGGTGCAGTAGGGCCACATGTACGGGCAGTTGGTCAGGTCCAACATCTTGGGGATGACCGACGCGCGGGGCTTGTATTCCTGCAGTATCCGATAGGCGCCCATGATGTTGAGTTTGCCAAAGCCCTGTGGTGTGTGTGTGTGTGTGTGTGTGTTAGCACAGCCACGATATTAATAGCGTGCACATCTGATTGGCCATGACACCTGCTCAAATATGTTGGCCTCATCGAGGCGCTCGGCCGATTCGACGAGAGCCTGCTTCATGGACGCCGGGTTGATGATGTCCCACCGGATGTTCTCGGCCACCGTCGAGGCCAACAGCGCCACCGCTCCAGCCACCTTAAGGCGATACGACCTGAGGTGAGCCGGCGGTTGTCTCCGCAGAGGTGTAAGGGTTGCGTACCACGGGCGAAGCGACGCTGGTGCCGGAGAGCGAGCGACAGCCGCCATAGACGCGTGAGCCTGACACCCCCTTACCTGCGCAGACGAACCCGGGTTGGGTGTGAGTCATTTGAAGTACGCGGGGCCAACGACGGTGTTGCCCAGGTGAAGACGCACCGTAAGCGACGATGTCGGGTTTGACCCGCCCGTAGCCGTTGGGGAGTTCCCAGGTGGTCATGCCACGGGAAGAGAACGATGCGATCTTATCCCGGTAGGTGATGCCGCCGACGCCTATCACGTCATTTTGGTCGGCCGGATTGTTGAGCGTACTGCACGCACCATAAACAAGGCACGACGCGTGAATGAATGAATGAGAACGGTTGAAACGGGAGCCTTGCGCTGAGGTGATAAGCGTGAATAGGGTTGGGTCGTACCCGTAGAGTGGACCGTCGTTGCCGATGGCCGACACGATGATAACGTTGTTGGCGCTCATTTCCCACACCTTCTCGATGAAGGGCAGGTCCATGAAATCCGGACCGCCGATGCTGAGGTTGAGAATGTTCATCTTGGTGTGGATGGCGTAGTTAAACGCGTCCAAGAACCACGACGTGTACGACACTGCAAGCATTGACGCGGATGAACGAGGACGGTCAGTCACCTGCGTGTGTCACGACCGGTTCATGGAGGATGGGCAGTGAGGTGACATCACGCACCGCGGTCGTTGGTAAAGACGCGGAACACGTGAATGTCGACGTCTGGCGCGAAACCGAGGCACTCGCTCTGGCTGGCGATGACGCCAGCGACAAAGGTGCCATGGCCGAGCCCGTCGTCGAGCGTGTTCTCATCCGTCCAGTTCGTGCGCTCCCGGATGTGGCGGAAGTGGGGATGGTCCTTGCGCAGGCCCGTGTCAAAAATGGCGATCTTGACGCCTCGCCCTGTGTACGCAACATGCAACAGGCGCGTCAGCAACAGGGCTCGCAGTTGAAGTCGGCGATGTCTGGCGTACCGGTGTAGCCTCGATCCCAAAGGTAGTCGGCCTTGAACAGGTGCGGCACCTGGATGAGCGAGGAATGGAGCCGTCGCATGGTCGACGTGGAGTGGCCCTCCTCCTCCGAGAACGACGAGTGCTTTCGGCCCTTGAACTCGATGGAGAAAGGGTCGAAGGAGAAGGCATCTGCGATGTCCACGTGGGCATCGTCCCCGGCCTCTTCGGCGCTGAGTATGTTGACAAACCGCCGCTGGGGGATGACGTGCTTCACAGCTGCATCGCGCGATAGAGGCACGATGAAGGCGTCCGTCACGCTCTGCCCGGAGAGCGGCTTGACCTGAGCGGGAAAGGGGTGAGATTTGGGCCAAAAGGTGGGATGGGCGAAGAAGTACAAAAGCGAACCTTGATCACGGCAAAGTCGCTGTGCAGGGATTGGCTGGGATTGGCGCGCTCGATGTACTCCCAATTGACGAGTCGCCCCAAGATTCTGGCGATCAGGCTTTTGTGCTGGTTGTGTGGCATGTACTTCTTGAAAATCACCAAAAATTCTGTGCCATAATGGAAGAATGGGTGAATGCAGATTCTTGAAGCATTCAGTTGCGGTGTGCACGAACCGTTGTCAACGATGGAGGATTTGACCGTGGCGGCCTTGGCTAACTCGGCTTCACCCGAATGAGCGGAGGAAACATTGCGCGCCAGAAGAGGGATGGCAGCGCCATTCGCTGGAGATGAGGAAGGGAGGCAGAAGAGGAACAATGTGGCCGCGACGAGAGTCAGCACATGCGCGGTGTTGTGCATGGTCCTCTTCTATTTTATGGCCCCCTCTGGCCAATGCAATACTGCAGTTCGAATCGGCAGGCCGCGCGCTACCACAACACCATCAGATTGTTTTTTCAATGCGACCCCACATTTCTGGGCCAGGTGCTCAATTTTCCCTGCAGGGTTGCCGTGCGAAATTTCGCTGTGTAATTTCTGTTTTTCTGTTTTCTTTTTCTTTTCTTGCTGCACTTCTTCGGTCGGCCCAAGCCGAGGACCATTTTTGGGGCAAACGACCTTATTTGGGAGTGTCCAATGAAGGCTCGCGGGTGGGGTGAGGGCTGTGTGGCCGTTGGCGCTCTTCTTTCTCTGTCGCTCCCAACAAGTTGCAACAATCCCCTCAACGAAGATGAAGTTCGCTGGTGTCATCGCTCTGTTCGCTCTCCTCCTCGTCGCTCAGGTCTCGAGCTTCCAATTCGCCCTCCAGATGAAGGGCTACTGCGCTAAGGGCTGCCAGCTGAAGGGTGGCTCGCAGACCGTGACCACCACGATCTCCTCCTCGGACGACGCCGTCAAGTTCTCCGTCGCCTCTGTGATCGGTACCTACGCCACCTTCAACGTCAGCGACCCCAGCACTGGCCTCAGCAAGGGCGACATGTCGTTCGGTACCCACCTCGCCCGCACCCACACTGTCGATTTCGAGGCTTTCAACCCGGCTACCCAAATCCCCGGTGCTGCGGGCATGGCTGTATTCAACGACGTCTACAACGTCAAGGGCGGCTCGGGTGCCTTTGATGGCGCCACCGGCATGATCTCGGCCACCGCCACCGTCAACACCACCTCGGGCTACACTGAGACCTTTGTGTATGGTGTCATCTTCCCCAAGGCCCACTAGATAACCACTTCAGCCTTGCAGACAGCTGAAATAGACAAGGACAATTCCTTTTTTCTTGAGAGAAGAACAGGTGCCTTACTGTGCTGTGCTGTGTTGTGTGGACAAAAATGGTGTGGGGGAACACTAAGTCAGACTGTCAGCAGTGCATGTGGCTGACTGCCATCACTCCTGCCCATGGATTAGCATCATGTCAGGGGGTAGGTCACATCAATAAACCTCTGGACAGATCATATGTGAGTGAGGGGAGTGTGATTTTGACTGAGTGGAATTAAGCCTGCAAATGATGATTTAAAAAAACTGACATGATGATCATAAAAAAGGGATTTATTGTTTGTGTTTTCTTTCAAAACAGGTATTGTGAAAGTAAAATTACCAGCAGTGCAAGGTGGGAAAGGCTAAATTAATGAGAAGATACCATCTTCAAAAACTGGATGGTATAAGTCTGGTGGGCTGTTTTTTAGGGGTCAGTTTTGTGTTGAGAAGGGCTGTGGGATTCACCTGGAGATGGAAATGGAAATGTGTACACAACAAGATTCACTCATTTACCAGACACAGTGTTCCAGAATGTCTGTAACTTTTGTGCCTCCAACCAAGTGTTCATGAAAAAGGGTCAGTGACTCTTTTTCACTAACTATCTGGCAGCATGTACAGATTCTCAGGCTCTATCATGAGCATCTGTACGCCCTCCAGAAACTGATTGGTGTGATCTGCACACTTCGGCCAGTGCACCTCATGTAATCGGAGAAATTTGTTCGGAAAATTTGTAGAAAATGCAAGAAAAGCCAAGAAAAATGCACATAATTCAGTAAATTGCAATCCGACGCGCGTCGGATGGTAAATCTGTACACAAAAAGAGATTCTGCCTTTGTCATTTCTTCTTCAAGAGCATCCTCCACTTCTGTGCATTTTCCAAAAATGATGCCCAAGCTTTGCTTGTACACCAACCTCACACAAAACAGCAAAATGGCAGTGTTTTATGTACAGATACTTCATTTTTTCACTAAGCAAAAAGAGTCACTGACCCTTTTTTGTGAACACTTTGTTCTCCAGTTCTGGTTTGACTTTCCCCAGAGATCCATCAACTTCATCAACTTTTTTCCCCCCACACAAAAAAGCCCTGGACAACAGCCAGATGTCCAGTTGCTGTCCTTCATCACACTAGTAGCCAACACTTTCACCTTTTCGTGTGGCGAGCATAACACAGGGCCAGAACAGGAACCCTGTTTTTTCCAGCCATCGCGTCGACGAAATGGCCAGAAAAGGTCCAGATCGGCTGTCATCAAATGAACTAAAATTCCTTGCGCTCACTGGTCGATGCTCTCGGTTGAGTCGAATTCTCGCAGGGTAGTCCTGGAAAGGCACTCTCCGAAGGCTGTAGCTCCGAGTTCCAGTCGAGGTGCAGCCTGCCTCTTTATCGAAAAGCCGTGGAAAACGCCACTTTTGACAGTGACGGATTGGCACCCCGTGGCGGGTGGGCTTTGGCGAGCAACAAGAAAGCAAAAAGAACGCAACGAGGTGGCTAACAGACCCTGCACCGTCGCCGCTAAAGCTCTCCTTCACTTTCGCCGACGACTTCGAACCCAACACACACGCAAGTAGCAAGCATGCACACCCTCCCTGCGGACGCCATGGACGTGGAGCGGCAGAATCACTCTGTTCGCTTCGCTGACGATGTTGAAGTGGCCGGCCAGCATCATCGCGAGTCGCTCGCTGCCGCCGATGCATCTTCATCTTCTACTTCCTCGAGGATTATGGCGCGACGATTCAGCAGCCCCGCTACTTCGACCCCGGTCTCGTCGGCCCCAGAGGCCTTCCCTTCCTCGCCGTCGCGCGAGGAGGAGAGGGATTACATCCTCAACGCCGTGGCCGAGCGCCTGCGCCCCAACCAGACGTGCTTCATCATCTCGATGGGCTGGTGGAACGCATGGAAGGCCTACGCGGGCCTGGACGCCGTCGCGTCCGACACGTCATCTTCGGATCTTCCCGCTTCGCCTCGACCCGGCCCGATCAACAACCTGGTCCTCTGCCACGACAAGGACTGCCCGAGCCTCATGGAGCTCTGCGCCCTGCGCGTCCTCGAGATGCAGAAGAGGGGCCAGGCGTCCGTCATCGATGGAGCCTCGGCCGTGGCTCCCCCGCAGCTCAACGTGGACGTTCTCGAGTTCCTCGCCAACTTCGACAAGACCCTCATGCGTCGCGCCCTCTGCCGAGCTCGTGAGATGAAGGCCGGTCTGATCGAAGGCAAGGATTGCGTAGCGGTGCCCGCCCCCGCGTGGAAGGCACTACATGCCTGGTACGGTGGCGGACCCATCATCCCCCGCCCCGTCATCGGCGTGGGCGTGCGCCAGCGCCTGCAAGTAGAGCTCTACCCAGTGACCCTCCTCGTGCTGCCTCTCAACAGCGGCCGCTCGTCGGACAGGGAGACCTACCGCTTCACCTTCTCGCCTCTCGATCACATCAAGACCGTGCGTCGCGCCATCTGCGGCCGCTTCCTCCACCCGCCCCACAAGGTCGAGCTCTTCTGGCACCTCTCGTCAGTTGATGCCGAGCACCTCTCCGATCTCGAGCTCACCCTGGGCCAAGTGGGCTTGCAAGATGGCAGCCTCGTCTCCCTCCAGCGCGCCATGCACGCCGGCCCGCTTGGCCTCGCCGCCGCCCCCACCGCTGCGGCCGCCCCCCAGGCCCTCCCCCCTCAGCAACCCCAGCAGCTTCCGCAGAATGACGGTCGCCCGCTCGCCTCTCTCGCGCAGCCCCTGTAAAGAGCTTACTCGGGCGCCGCTCTCTCCACACTCCCTTCTCCTTCTATCCCTGTACTTGGCCACCGCCTTGTGGAAGCGTTTATGATATGAATGGTTTCCCTTCGACAAGCCTTTCGTTCAGCTCCTTCTTGTTGTCTTCTTGTGTAGCGACGGTTTTCTTTTTCTTTTCTTTTTTCCTGCCCACTCGACACGGAAAGATGGAGGGGTCGGCAGCACTAGCGGCGATGAAGGCTCATGTGGACCGCATTAGGCAGGTCATGAACGACATCAACTTCGAACTCACAAAGCCCACACCCAATTGGTACTACTCTGATTTATTGTCTTTATTAAAATGAATAAAAAATGTGAATAGAAAGATTATCATCTGTGTTTGATGATTGCAGGAAGGATTTGTTGGGTCGGTACTCCGTGCTTTCTGCCCAGTTCCACATCTTGCTGGAGGAGTTCAACCGCAAGGATTCAATCATGTTTCCAAGCTTGGCGATCTACCCCAAGAAGACGATCCCTGAGAACCCAAACCACAGTGCGCTCCCCCGCCGCGCGACTCTGTGTGAATGCGTGCGAGGGTGCTGATGTGCGGCGCTTGCGTGGCCGGCCGTTCAGTACCATTGCTCCTGCGGTCCAAGACGCTGCCCGAGATCGAGGAGCGCGAGAAGAAGCTCACCCAGGAGTTCCTGGCCACTCAGGAGATCACCACCAAAACAGAGGACCACAAGACGGAGCTCGAGGTACCGCTATTCTTCCCTTTCGGTGAAAGCGTCGTGTGCCCTGCCTGGAGTGTAACGTTCCACCAACGCAGACGAGAGTGGAGAGCTTCAACGCCATGTGTGATCTGCTGGAGGATCACTTTGAACAAAGCCGAGGAAAGTACGGCTGACCTCTTCCCATGCGTAGTGAGGAGGAACTCATGTGTCCATGTTATCTATCTCTTGCAACAGCTACTCCTTCAAAAAGAAACGGGAAGAGATTCCGCTTGAGGACAACAGCCTGCATCTCAACACGATCATCGAAGCCATCATGACGGGCAAGGGTACGGAACAACATCCACACGCCTTTCACAATGACTGACGAAATCACTCGAGTCGTGTCGTGACTGATGAATTGTGCTGCGTGCTTTCAGGGATCGGCGGTGGTCTGCCGCCAGCAGTGGTTTCACCTATTTCGCCGTCTGTGACATCGCCTGGTACGCAGTCTCGCCGCCCTGCACTGTCTCGCCGCATCGTCTCAGGGCTTGTTGTGTGCCGATAGACTTAAGTGGGGTCATGCGAGGAGCGGGCGGACAGCCGCCACAGAAGCGACAGGCCACGGGTGCCGGTGTGGGAATGCCACAAGGCGCCCAGCCCATCGGCGGGATGTCCCCAATGGGCGCCCAGAGCGGTGGCGCAGGCGGAGCGCTGGGGCAACAGGGTGTCAAGCCTCCGTTCATGGGCGCCCCGCCAGGCATGGCCAACCAGCAGGTAAATGGCGCAACGCTTGTATGCCCTCATCTATCTGTCGCCTCACCAATACAGTACCGTGTTGCAGGTTCGAAGGCAGATGCCACCACAGCGGCCGGGCATGGTGCAGCGACCAATGGGCAACATGCCCGGGGCTGGTCCAGCTCCACCCCAGCAGCAGATGCCCACGCAAATGTACCAACAACCAGGTACACACTCCTTTACCCTCTCCTCTCGCCGAACGCGGTTCGTGCACGATGCTCACGGGATGGATGCACAACAGGCCAGCAGCGACCACCAGGAGTGGTGCAGCAGCCACAACAGCAGTTCGCCGCCCCCGGCGGCGTCAACATGATGAACCCACAGCAGATGCAGTACTACCAGATGCAGCAGTACCAGCAGCAACAACAGCAACAACAGCAACAGAACCAGCACCAACCACCCACAATGTAAAGGAGGTGAATGTGCGCCCACCTGTCATTTATGTCGGCGGCCTTCTCGAATCTTTGGCAAAGAAACATTGCCGGCAATAAATTCACCCAAAACGATCCCTCGATGATGCAGCCACCGAGCCGGACGAGCCCCTCTTCGATGAAGATGGCAGCGCCTCTCGGGATGGCTGGCATGCCGGCAATTGCTCCCCCCAAAAAGAAGAAATTGCCGCCATTCGTCAGCAAACTGTATGCGATGGTCGAGGATCCTGCCACCAACAACATCATCAGCTGGGGTGACCTGACATCGCAAGACTCATTCGTTGTGCATCGCGTAGAGGACTTCACGACCGACATCCTCCCCCTCTACTTCAAACACAGCAACTTCTGCAGCTTCATTCGGCAGGTCAACACGTACGGCTTCACCAAGACCAGCCCCGACACATGGGAATTCCAGAATCCCTTCTTCGCC
>CDFC01061446.1:14394-26696 GCA_000826385.1 Acanthamoeba rhysodes | reverse complement strand
CCCCCCCATCACCACCTCCTACCCCACAACCGCCTGCGCGTTGGCACGTCCACCCCCTAATGCTGCTGCTGCTGCTGCTGCTGCTCCAGACGAGTACGTGGGGAGCTTCTTCCTGCGGGTGAAGCAGGACACGGACGAGCAGCTGGTGCTGGCCAAGGTCACCAACCTCTTCTCCGGCTTTGTCAAGCACCTCACCATCCAGATCGAGAAGGAGGAGTCCTACTTCCAGTGAGGAATCCCCACCCATCCCCCCCCTATCATTTTGTTTCGCTTTGCGACGAACAATCGGATTGGACGGATAATTGTCGGCGGACGGTATCGGGTCAGGCGTCGGGCGTGGGGTCGAGGAAGGTGCGCAGAGGCTGGTCGTCTGCGGTCCGGTTGGAGAGGGTCGCACTGAACCAGGCCTCCACTGCCGGTCCGCCGCCTTCCGCCGCCTCCCTGCGCACCTGTTCGTCGTCGCAGCACTGGGCCAGCACACCTGCAGCACGGCCGGCGGGGAGAGGGTGTGATGGTGGTGATGGTCGCGTGCGCCAGCGGTGGTGACCGATCGCGTTTTTTCAAGTCGAGGTGCGTACCGCTCAGCCGGACGTTGGGGCGCGCGAGGCGGGCGAGAGCCTTGGCCTCATCGCTCTTGCCGAAGGCGCACATTGTGGAGTCGTAGGCCCCGATTCGTAGGGAGGGGCGGGGCGCGGTGTGCTTGCGGCGGATGCCACGACGGGCGCGATCCGGAGGAGCAGAGAGGCGCAGGGCACAGGCGGGGCGGTGTGCAGCATGCCGTGCCGTATGCTCTTTGCTGGCTCAACTGTGCTGCTTATCTTGCACCAGAAGCAGCAGGCGCTTACTGTGAAGGATGGGACCACCATTTGTGTTGCGTACTCATTATCTTCGAGTTTCTCTATCTTTTATTATACTTATTCTTTCTTTCCTTATTCCAAATCTTGTACCTATATTCCCTAAACCCCTCCAATACAATTCACCTCTTCTCTCCACTTTGACCTGGTCACATCACCTACGGCTTCTCAGCCTCATCTCACCTTCCAACAATTTGCACTTGTCACTGAAGAGGAGAAGGGTGGGAGGAAAAGGCCACAGGCTGGTGTTGTGCAACAAGAAGTTGTTCCTAGTTTTCTTGCTTTTTAGAGAACACACACTTGAGCAGGCCTCCTGTCAGCCATCGTAACCCACCTCCAACAGCACTGCCTCCTGGTTTATTTGGTTGGGGTGTTTCTCCTATGGACAGTCTGGTCAACACTGCACCTAAGATTGGCCAGCACAGTGATCTTGTCCTTGTGTAGGAGTGTAGGGGAATTAGACCAGCTGGGTCTCAAGTAGATGGGCCTCAGGGAGGTCCTCACTTTGTCGTGGTGAAAGAAGTCCTTTATTCCCCCCTTGGATACAGATAATATAGGAGAGTTATCTCCGGCAGGGAATCACAGGGAAATGCCATTTCCCTCAGGGTTTCCCCAAGGTGTGCAATAATGCCACACCCAGAGGCGTGGCTGAGTTCGACTCTGCCACACTTGTCCACTTTAGTGCAGTGTTTGGCCTTGCAGATGCCTGCCACTGCTTTGGCAACAGGATATGAATACACTCCTCTTGGTGCGCCACTGAGGAGAATGATGAGGCCTGCTGGCTTGTTGCCAGCCAGCATACTGTATCAATCTCCATCCTGTTGTATCCACTGATGCTCTCCTGCTTCTTCCATTCATTGAGGCCACAGAAAATATGCATTACTTCTTAGCATTGTCATTTTTTTGGCTGGCCCGTCATCTCTCCCTGCAATTACAATTGACAACAGCAGAGGGGTACAGACTCTGCACATGTACTCATGAGGTCAAGGGGATTTGGGCCCAATTTCTTTCTACTGCGCGTTGATGCGAGCCATACTGCCACCAGCCAGTTGATGGCCTCAGCTGCGGTGCTCTCACTGGTGTAGTTTTTCTGTTCACTTCTTTTTGCTTTCCCTCCTTCTTGCCCTTTGGGAACTGGGCAGGCTGCTCTTGCTTGCAATGTTACAGCCTTGGCGCCATCTTTGGAGGGTAAAAAGCCCTGATGGCAAGTGTGATATACACTAACCTAGTAGGGAGGCCAAGATTCATGTGGGCTGTGCTGCCCAAGTACTGGGGACACCATGAGCAATAAGAGGTCAGGAGAAGGTGAGAAGAGATGGAAAGCATGAGGAGCAAGAGTAAAACAGAACCTTTCTTCTAGTGATCACCTGCGCCAAAGAACTACAGGGATTGGCCTCTCCAGGCCCCAGGGTGCCACCTGCACCAGTCTGCAAGACCACCACCACAACCACAACAGTTGCTCACACTTGTGAGCAGAGGCAGAGCAGACACTTATCTTGAGGACTGGTTCACACACATGTTCCTCCCTTCCTCATTATATAAAAACAGCCAATTGGATTGATCTGTATGAACCCCTTCCCCCTGAAAAGGGAAGGGGCCATCATCCCCTTGAGTCTTGGTGTCTCACTGCATTGGTCAATTATTCCAGCAGTGATGCCATGGCAGTGGGGCTGAAGAGGAAGCAATTCCTTGTGTTTTGGTCTGCCGTGGTTGTAGAACAAGGGCCAGCTCGTGTGCCACTGGGAGATCAATGACAACCTGGCCTTTGTGCAGATGCTGCAGATCTTTGTGTGTGACGCCATCGTGGATGGTGACAAGCTTGGCAATGCTAACCAGGTGTTCTTCGCCACCATCCAGCCTGGTTGTGATGGTGAGAACGTGTGTGCCTTTGCTGGCACCAACGCCATCTTCGCCAAGTGTGTGCTGCTCTGCATTGGTGGTGTGCCTTATGAGTTGCAGACTGAGGCAGACGCCCACATGTTGATCTGCCTCCATTGGGACGGTTTTGTCTCCTACTACGTCAACCTGCTGCTCATGATCAGTGAGGCCCCCACGACCCTGGCCTCTTGTCTGCTCCAGTACCTGCGCTGGGTCAAGGGCTCCATCCAGCTCTGGTGGGCCCAGTTCTACCAGCTGCTGAGGAAGATGTGCATTGGCGAGGCACCGCCAAAGCTCCTGCGCGACCAGCATCTGAGCAAGTTCATGCTCACCTTCTATGCCATTGACACCATGACCTGGCCACTCTCAGCCATCTCTCTGCTCCTCTACATGTTCTGTGCCCTCGTCTTTGTCTACTGTGCTGAGCCTCCACTGTTGCCGCATGAACCCTTTGACATCTCTTCCTTCCTCTGGGTCTTCTTGCCCTACCTCTGTCTCTGCATGGCCAACAACCTGATTGCCCTCCAAGGTGTCAAGTCATCATCAGTCTGGGTCACACAGGAGGTCTGGTATGTGCAGGCCTTCACTGCTTTCCTCAGCATCCTTGATGTGCTCTATGAGAAGTTCCTTGGCACAGGCTTGACTGGTTGGAAGGTGACTGGTGAGGGCATGTGCACCACTGTCATTGAGTATTTCAATGTCATTGTCGCCTTGCTGCTCCTCTTTGGCATCATTGTCCGCCTCATCATCTTCTTGGCTGACAACAGCAACCGTCTCATCTTGTTCAGCTCTGCCTTCTTCGCTGGCATCATTCTCATCCAGCTGTGGCCCATGGTCTCCATGTTGCTCTACAAGCTCCTCATCAACAAGTACAAGACCACCAAAGAGAAGAAGGAGCTCAGCCGCTTCAAGATCCCCAACTGGCTTGGTTTCACCACCATCCTTTGCATTGGTATCTCTGCTGGCGTCCTCTTCACCTACGTGGGATCCACGACATCTACACTCTAGCCTCTGTATCTACTCTTCTTCTTCTTCTCTCTCTCTCTCTTTGCAGAGAGCTGGATCTGCCCTTCCACACTCACACAAGCCAGCCACACCCACATGTGTGTGTGGCACCACCATCCTTTCTCTCTCTCTCTCTCCTTTCCACCATTACAACCACATGTACTTAGTACCCCATTTCTCATTGGCAATAAGATCACAACCACCACCAACACATCGACCTCCTCCCATGTAACCCAGGTCTTCCCCATTGTTCTTTTTTTGTTTAAGGGCCAAACAACATTATTTTAAAGTTACCCTAAGAACCCCTGCTGCAGCACTGAGACCTAAACTAAACAACTCTGCTTCCTGCAGGAAGCACAACCAGGCGTGGTTCAATGTCTCTCTAAGAGAGGTGAGGCAGGTTCAGCTGCAGTTGGTACAGGAGCAGATACTCGCCCCTGATGTTGTGGTAGGACGCCAGCAGATCGCCCAAGTTGAATGGCGGTGCATGCATGTTGATAGGTGCGTAGCTGCCTGATGGAGGATGGGCGCCACAGCCACAAAAAGCACATTATAATTAGGGAAGTTGAACTGATGGATGGTGTGTTGGCCTACGTGGTGTTTTAGAGTAGTAGTTGTAAAGCGTACCAAACAGGACATCAATGTTGGGGCAGTGTGGGTTGTGTGTGGCCAGGAGATATCTAGATTGGCTGCAGTTAAAGTTGCAAAGCACCTTCAGTGTGGCCGCCTGTGGCATGTGCTGCAGCATGTCATGGCTAAATATGAGGTCCCAGCTGAGTCGCCAGTCATGCACATTGGTCAGGTAGTCCTCACATGACCATGCCGCAAGCTCACCCTCAAAGTTTGCTCCAACCACATCAGCCACATAGAACTGAAACACATGAGGTTGCTTGTCACGCCATGTCGCCCTGGCATTGGCAATGGTGTCCAGCACAATGTCCACTCCTAGTAGTTCCAGAGTTTGGGGAAGAGTTGAGACTAGATCACTGGTGTATACAAATAAGCTATCTAAGAAGGAGGGAGGATCTGTAGTAGTCTGGACCAACATAGGTGATGTTGAGGGCTTCAAAGTCGATGAGCAGCATCCATGAGAAGGAGCTGAGCAGTGCGTCAAGCCTGGTGCTGATTTTGTAGTCTCTGATAACACTCTGTATTGCTACCCTGGTCTTGACAGTTGCCTCATGTGTGCTTCCTACTCCACTCCTGTCTCTCCCAAAGCAACCCCAGAGAGAGAGAGAGAGAGAGAGAGAGAGAGTTGCAAGTGAGAAGGGCCATGTTCATTTCAGGTTCTAGAATGAATGTTTTGCATCTAACAGTGACAGAGGTGCACCTGTCCCCCACCCCCCAGGCAAAGGTTGACCATATGTTGGCAAACTGTTCTTTGCGATGTTGCTTGGTAGGGTCAAGCCTGGCAAGCAGGTTAGAAGAGAGATGGCAGATGACAACAGATGGGGCTGGAGCACCACATACTGTTCAATCTCTTGGAGGGCAGCGTCCAGTCACAAGTGGGCAAGCTCAAGGCTAGCCCACTCACTGAGACACCCTGACACAGTTGACATTGTCCACACCTCCCTGGTGAGGACAAAGGCAGAAAGGATGACTGCCACTAACAGGAGACCAAGAATCCATCACAGTCTACAACACATCATCAAACGTTGAAGATCTGTGGACACAGACACGCCACTGCGATTAAAAAAATATATTTTTGCCACCAAGAAAGAAAACAACAACCAGAGTCATTAAACAGAACAGCAGAGTGTCAGTGACACAGATACTCCTGTTACTACGGAAACCCTAAATGATAGGTATTTTATCTCATGCCTCAAATTCCGGCGTAGGGAAAGTTACCTTTGAGTCCCCTTGAGACCCCTTGAGGAACTACAGGGCAGGAACCATCACAGATTGGCATCCCAAGTTTGTTTGAGCCTCAAGGTGTGTCATGAGTCTTGCACTTCTTTCTCACACACACAGGAATTGTGATGATCCTTTTTTAACATGACTGTGTGTGCATGCATGCCATGTCTTTGGTGGGTGGGTGTAGGCATTGAACCTCAATTGGGGGACACACTCTCTGCACTGATCCAGGTGTACCAATACTGGATCACCCTCACCAATTGCAAGTCCCAAAATGAGCTCCTCTGCCAGTTGTGGCTTTGTGCAAATTCATCCACATGTACTGGCCCCTGTCCTTTTCCAAGCACCATTCAATTCCACCCAGCCCTTTAGTCCACAGCAGCCATTCCACATGCCTCCCTTTGGCCCACCACTTTTTTCTTACCTCTCACCACCACCACCTCCCATTTTATATCAACTACCACCACCACAACCACCACTTCTTTGTGTGGCAACTCCACACGGACAATTATTTTCATCTCCACCATAACCATCACCCCCACCTCCACCACCACCACATCAGCATCCCAATCCACCAATCAAACCACAATATTTATCTCCAGCATCTCCAGAAGAATCTCCACAACACTTGTCACCACCAACCACAAGAAAGGCAAAAGCCAAAAAAAAAAAGGTACCACCACCCCTTTGCCCACAATATCTGTGGTTCACTTATTACAGTCATCAAAAACACAGGTATACACACCTGCTGACATTGTACCAGATTGTGTTCAGATCATTTTGCCACCACCACCTTCAACAATTGGTGCAGGCAGGAATACAAGGAACCAAATTCATGCCACTTACTTAGAGAAGGAAAAATGAGGATGGAAAAATGATGATGGCAAAGTGATGTCTGACCATAGTGAGAGATTGGCCAAGAGGATATCTGCTTGTATGTCCTGTTTATTGGTGAGTGGTTTGCATCAGGCATGTCATATGGCCAAGGCAGGTGTTTTGGTTTGTTTCCATTACCGTATTACTTTGCCACACATAACAGCATGATCGTTGACATCCTCCTGCGCGCCGATCTGGAGTCCGTCCACGAGCAAGCGTACGATGGCACAGGCCTCACCGGCAGCTGCGTCATGGACGAGCACCTCTTTCAGCACGCCATGTTTGCCTTGGTGGAAGGCCTGGTGAAACGGGCACGTAGCCAGAGGGACAAGGTTACGGCTAGGACTAAGCCTGTTGACGTGCCCGACGACCTCAGCGACGAAATGGTGTGGTGCCATCGCGTGCATCACCTGGTGGCCACGTGGACCTCTTGTTCTTGTGGGTGCTAAAGTAGAGGTGGTTGGGTCCCATTGCTGTTGTACAACAGAGCGCCGCTCAAAGTGCAGTATGGAGATCTATTGTGAGGAGCTCTCGTATATCTCTCTCTCTCTCTCTTTGCCTCTCTCTGCCTCGTCCAGAATGAACCATCGCACCACGTTGGCGTGTATGTTGTGCTTGGTCAGCCGGCGCAGCGGCGAAGCCACCAGAACCTCGGAGATAGAAGCGCTTCAAGGCGCGCGTCCTGAATTCCTCTCTTCCCTCTTGCCGAATCGCCATCAGGCTGGTAAACATGTTTAATACCTCGCCTCACCATCAGGCCACATGATGGGCCGGCCAATGTACGTGTTCCAGGGATGTGCTCTCACTTCCGCGCCACATCGAACCGGTCGCCACCAGACCTGTCCTCGCGATCCTTGAGCACCGATGCCGCAGCTTCGCCGGTGTAGCCCACCTTCCTCATCCACTCTTCGATCGACCTCAACCTCGTTGGCAGGATCTAGCACGACACGATCACCAACAAGATGTGTGAGTATCTTCGCCTCCAGCTCTCAATGAGTGTAAGGTGAGGAGAGGGAGTGTGTGCACCTTGTCCAGCTGCTGGTAGTCGCGGGCGATGACCGGATTGTCGCCGCCCGAGTGTCGCCAGCAGTTCCACCACCCGGTGAAGCTCTTGCGCCAGGTGAGCACGCCCGGCTCGTCGGTGGTGACCTGGTAGGCGCTGCTGGCGCCCTCCTTCACAAAGTTATCCAGCCACGTCGGGAGAGGGATGTCCTGGTAGGCCGCCTTCTTGCCGGTGGCCTTGGTGAAGGCGCGGGCTATCTCCTCGCCGTGGACGTGCTGTGTGGCGATCTCGAGGTCCATGCCGGCCGACTGGTCCGGGTGGTCAAAGATCCAGCGTGCGTACTCGCCGAGGTCGTCCAGGTGTGTCATGGGGATGGCGCCGTCCCCGAGAGGAAGGGCAAAGACGAACGTGGACGTCGGCTCGTCAAACTTGGGCAGCCACATGAAGTTCATCATCTCCATGTAGGGAGCTGGAGTGATCACTGGTTAGTCATGGTCACAGGCGTGAGTGGCGAGGACTGAAGAGGCTGTAACGCACTCGAGGTGAGGATGGCCCACTTCATTGGACTGGTCGGCTGATGCTGTATCCAATCTGCGCCAGCCATGACACAAACGGATAGAGTTGTAGTTGGACACTGAGTGTGACGAGGCATAGAGGGCGGTAGTACCACCAACGCGGCCCTTGGCGTCGGCGTGAGCGCATCGGTACTTGGAGTCGTAGCCTCCCTTCTTGAGGTAGTAGTCGATGCTGGAGAACTGGAAGTACTTGACGCCCGTCTCACGAGCGATCTCAAAGGCCCTCATGGACCAGAAGATCTCGGCCTTGTCGCCGATGGCGAACCCGTTGGCCAGGAAGAAGACGCCGTCCATGCCCTCCATGGCCTCCCTCAGCAGGTCGTCAGACTCAATGTGGCCCACGTGGAACGAGACGTTGGGCAGCTTGGCCAGATCCTGAGCCGCTCTGTGCTGCGGGTCGCGTGTCTGCACTCGCACATGGTACTTCCCTTCCTTTGCCAGTGCTGCACATGATGAAGAGTTGATGTGTGAGCATCAGATGGATGAAGCGTGTGAGGGTAGGATGAGGAAAGGATAGCGAACCTCTGACGACGGCAGAGCCCTGTGCGCCGGTGCCTCCCAGAACCACAACTTTCTCGATGATGGTTGATCCCGACATGATGTTTGCTTTGGTGCTGAGAGTGTTTGCCCTTGCAGTGTTGGTGTTTGTTCGTGTGCGAATCAAAGTGTGAACGAATGAAGCTGATAAGCAGCCAAACCTCTTGCTTATATGCTCATGATGGCCGGCCAATTTGTTCCTGATTAGGCTTGAGCCCCGCCCGCAGCAGAGCCTGATACTGCGCGACGCGCCTTTTTAAGCGCGCGTTTTTTCGGAGCCAATCCCAACACCGGTGCAAGCAAAATTTCGGGTTTCGGTCTAGGTTCGGATCCGTGGCGGAAACTGGGGGCAACAGAAAAATAGGAGGACAATATTCTTGGATGGGTCGGGGGTGGGAACCCAGGCGGAACCAAGAAACACGTATGCTAGGTGGAAGCGAGGCACCGCGGTGGGTGTCTCAGCCATCAGCCTCGTGCTCATCGTCACCGTCATCCCCATCACCATCGTCATCGTCCTCATCATCGTCGTCGCCATCACTGTCATCCTCATCGTCGTTGTCGTCACTGTCATCCTCATCGTCGTTGTCGTCCTCATCATCGTCATCCTCATCATCGTTGTCGCCATCACCGTCGTCATCGTCGTCGTCATCATCGTCGTCATCATCCTCATCATCGCCGTCGTCGACGTCGCCATCACTGTTGCCATCCTCGTCCTCGTCATCCTTGGCCTTTCCGTTGCCCAAGTGGGGTCAGAGACGGTGGTGATGCCAGACACTCCCTGATGTGTGACGCACGCACATGCACACGCACACGCACACGGTCCACACAATGGTGCCCTCACAGGGTGGGTCAGTACTGCACCAAGGGCCGTCAGGGAGCGTGCACACACACCACGGGGCCTTGTAACAGGTTTTGGCCATCATCAGGCACGCGCAGGAGGACGATGTGCTCTGCAACAAGCTTGTGGGTGAAGTACCAGAGGCCGTTGTGCTGCCTCACAATCAGCTTGCTCAGCGCAATGTCGTGGCCGACAGATGCTCCGCGAAGAGCACATAGGAGGGGCCATTCTGTAGTGTGATCGATGGCAGCCGGCTTGCCCCGGCCTGTTGCTGAGTACGGCAATAAATAGGTACCGTTGCTGGTGACTTGCCCCTCAAATGCGTCGATGTCCCTCATCCTCTGCATCCTGCTCATCTGCTCATGGGGTGCGGAGCGTGGCACAAAGCGGAATGAACAAAAGTGGATGGGAGTAGAGATGTGTAGGATAGGCATGCACCATTATCATGACGTCGCGCTCATACTCCTTCTGGTTGGTGTTTCGGCTGCATCTCTTGGCGTCGAGGTGTCGGTGCTCCCACACCTTCGTCGATTGGAAGCATGGAGGCCCGAGGTAGCGAATCTGCTACCACCGGCCACACAAGAGGCGTGCGCACCCTGAAGAGTTCGGCGAGGGTGGGGCGTTGCTTGGCCGCGGTGTCCTTGCCGGTGCCGGTGCCGCCGGCGAACAGGGAGGCGAGGAAGGGGAAGACGCTGGTTTGGTGGAGGAGCAGGGTCAAGTCGACGGCCATGTGGTCGTTGTTCTTGGCCGTCATCGCCTCCACGCAGTACTCCACCACCTCCGCATAGTGCGCGACCTTGAAGTGCTGCGACGCCCTGCACATGCGGGTAGTCACGTCGGGTGGTGGTGGTGGTGGTGGTGGCTGGTACCTGTCAGGGCGGGACTTTGCGAAGGAGCGGTTGCGAGCGTGGGCGGTCGCGACCTTGGCCAGGAACCCCTGGTTGCTTCCCTTGGGCACCCGACACTCCTCCGAGAGCAGCGGAAATATGCCCGCAGGTTTCTATGACACACGCGCAACACGCGACACTTGAGCTGCGGCCCGAACCCGCGCAGACATCGCCACCGCAACCCTTTTAGGGAGGCGGACCTTTTCGAGGAGCTCCACGCACTCACGGTTGTTGTTGAACTCGATGGTGATCCAATCGATCCCCTCGGCCTCGTACTCGTCCTGCTCCTGCTGGAATATGTGCTGGTTGAAGAGCTGCTGCAGCTTCTCGTTGGCGTAGTTGATGCACAACTGCACTCACAACAAGACACCACACACAACCCAACAATAGAACAACGCAGCAGCCGCAGCAGCACCAAGTACCATGCATCACACCGTTCACATAGATGCATGAGTGCGAGGTGTGGTGTGTGGTGTGTGTGTGGTGTGTGTGGTGTGTGTGGTGTGTGTGGTGTGTGTGGTGTGTGTGGTGTGTGTGGTGTGTGTGGTGTGTGTGGTGTGTGTGGTGTGTGGTGTGTGTGGTGTGTGTGGTGTGTGTGGTGTTTTGTTGTGCGTTGAGCACGACACCTGCTCGAAGGAGTTGGTGTCGAAGATCTCGAAGCCGAAGATGTCGAGCACGCCGATAAACTTGAAGGCGGGCGTCGACGACCGGGCAGGCGCGAGGGTCTGATTGATGCGCTTTACCAGCCACTGGAAGAGGGCCTCGTAAAGGGCCTTCGACAACACATCGCTCGACTGACGTGCCTGTCGCACCACACGTGGATTAGGTGCGGCGGCGGCGGCGGCGTGGTGGTGTATTTTTTTTTTGGTGTGGAGTGCAGCAGGTACCTCGTCGGGGGAGAGAGGGATGACGTAGATGGAGTTACGGGAGGAGGACCCCATGGTGCGGCTACAGAGCACCCGCTCGAGCTCCTCCGCGCGGTGCCCCAGCAGCTCGGCCGCCAGACGCAAGTCTGCGAGACCCGGGTCAGTCACGTCCACCGCACCCGCTGCTCTCCTGCACGTCGAAAAAACAATAAAATAAAGAGAGAGACTGTACCCTCTTGGCTGGCCACCATAGCGCCCTTGGCAGAGGTGCCGCGGCGCTTGCAAAACTGGACCACCGATCGCGACAGTGAGCAATCAGCCGCGTGGCGTCGTGCCCGCCAGTGGCCACACTTGTCACAAACAATGAATGGGGCGTAGTACCTGCATGTTGCCCAGATGCAAAATGGCTGCCATGATCTGGAAGATGGCGTCTTGCTCTTTGGCATCTACGCCCAGCACGGTGAGCGCATCCTGCAGGGCGGGCACAGGAGGATCAAGGTCAGCGTCGTGAGCGTGAATAGGGGCGAGCGAATCAAGAAGGCAAGCACACCGTAAGCGTGTGGAAGTCTTTGGCGTCGTCCACGCCGTCGATGCGGGGGTAGGAGCCCTGGCTGAGGTACCGAAAGTGCTCCGCTGAGCGCAGCCCAAAACGCTCTGCCGACCGATGCGGTATCGTAATTATTGGGAGATTCCACGGTTGCGGGTCAGCAAAGCTGTCGTGCGTACTCTTGCGTGTCGCATCGAGTCCCGCGCACAGCTGGTAGAAGGCGTGGTAGTTGCGTTCCGAGTGGCTCTGCGTGCAGATGCGCGATTTCTCCAGCAGGTCTGCACACGCACACGCATACAGGGGGTGAGCGAGAAGGGGTCCAACAGGGTAAGGGGCCACCATGTCATCACCGGGAGCGCATTCTCGCGTACAGCTAATGAACTCGGCGCCCTGCATGCGCCCGCGGGTGTCGAAGAATATCTTCACGAACTTGCCGAAGTGAGAGGAGTTGTTGTTGCGGGCCGTCTTGGCGTTGCCTGCGCGCACCGACAAATGACATGTGTAGCACATCGTAACGTAGGTTATTGTGTGTGTGTGTGTGTGTGTGTGTGTGTGTGTGTGTGTGTGTGTGTGTGTGTGTGT
>CDFC01061439.1:36992-69550 GCA_000826385.1 Acanthamoeba rhysodes | reverse complement strand
CATCAGGAAGGACCTGTACGGTAACGTCGTCCTCTCCGGCGGTACCACCATGTTCCCCGGCATTGCCGACCGCATGCAGAAGGAGCTCACCGCCCTCGCGCCGTCGACCATGAAGATCAAGATCATCGCTCCCCCCGAGCGCAAGTACTCCGTCTGGATCGGCGGCTCCATCCTCGCCTCGCTCTCCACCTTCCAGCAGATGTGGATCTCCAAGGAGGAGTACGACGAGTCTGGCCCGAGCATCGTCCACCGCAAGTGCTTCTAAGCGCTTTCGCTCGCTCCCTCTCGAGCCTCTTGGTCGGCTCTTCAGCGACCCTCCAAAATACAACACCCCTGTTTCACTACCACCACTACGACCCAACGCACCATTGCCCTCCGTTTCTTGTCAGTGTTGATACAACTGCTTGTGGGTGTGTGCGTGTCACACTGTGCGGTGCTTTGCTTCAGGCACACTGTTGTGCGGTGGGTGCTGCGGGGTAGTCAGCCCTGCCGCGCCTTGTCTTGATGCGTGTGTGCTGGCGCCAACGCTTTCAAACTCGACTGTAGATGCCCTCATTTGTTGTCGACTTATTGCTGGTCGTGGCCACGTCACGTGGCGGTCCGCGCGTGCAACCACAACAGCAAAGAGAGAAAACCACACACACGGCCGATCCAAGAACAGTTCCGGCTGCTGGCTTGCGTCTCTATGCCCGCAAGATGAATCCCATTGTCAAATTTGGGGCCTGGCTCACCTACATCTTTCTCCATCTAGTTATACCTCTCTACTCCTGCCTTCGATGGCGTCTCCTTCCGCTCACGGTCCAGTATCTCCAATACTTCCTCTTCTACGGTCTCGATGGAATCACCCTCCGCGGGGTGAAGCAAACATCGCGGGAGCTGGGCAAGGTGCCCGAGCACATCGCCTTCGTCTTCGATGAGCGAAATCCAACGATCGTCTCGTCCACCGGACTGAAGCGAATCTCATCTCTCATCTGCTGGGCCATCGCGGCTGGCATCCCTCACATCTCCCTCTTTGACAGCAAAGGTACCTTCAACATCTCACTCACCACGAGCGCAGAGAACGAAAATTCGTCACCCCTCATTGCAAAAGCAAAAAAAAATCGTGCAACGATCAACGCTAAGCACCGCGCCCGTACACTCACCAACATCAGGCATGCTCAAAGGGAGGGCCAGGGAGTTGATCGCCGAGGTGGAAGACTCGGCCTTCCTCGAGGGCGGGGTGATGCGAGTCAAGAAGGGCGAGCTGGACGAGCGGCTGGAGGAAGTCGAGGGCAAGGGGAAGCAGTGCCACGGCGAGGCCGCCAGCGCGAGTGTCGGTGTCGACCTGTTCCGTCTGCGAGTCGAGCATTGCCGGCACCACCGGTTCCACCTGAAGAAGGGCACAGAGGGCCACACCTTCAGCGTGAAGCTGCTGTCCGCCGACGACGGCCGGGAGGACATCATCACCGCCGTTCAGGAGATGTGCCGCAAGGGCGTCAACCCTTCCGACTTCACCGTGGACTCGTTCCAGAAGGCGATCGTTGGTATGCCCCGTTCACCCGTACCCTCTCTCTCATCGCACGCTTGCGCTGTTCTCTCCTCCTCCTCCTCCTTTCCCTCGTCGCGCGCGTTTGCGCTCTCATCCGACCTTCTTGAATCTGACGACGTCGGTTGTCGGTCGTGCCCCCAGGCTTTGGCGGCCTTCCAGACCCCAACCTGATGCTCAAGTTTGACGGCACCGCAGTGATGCCGCTCTTCCCGCCCTGGCAAATAGCCCTCACCGAGATCCTGTACGTTCCCTTCTCTTTCGTTGCGCGCAGGCGCGCGAGGGTCGTTGGTGCTGATCGACCGTTTGTTTGCTACAACGCGCCTCAGTGAGGTGGGCACGCTGCAGGATGCGACGTGGCCCAATTTTTTGAACTGTCTTCGGTGGTACTCTCGTTCCGTCCAGCGCTTCGGCAAGTAGCCCCCATGTGGCCAACGACGAACAAGCCCGGCCAACACGAAACGAACCGAACCGAAACGAACCAAACACACATGAAAGCGGCCCTTCTCCTCCACCATCGAGGAGGTTCCTTTCTCCTCCGCCCCTCCTGTCTCCTACAGAGTCCGAATGCACCGCGGCCGTTGTCATTCAATGGGCAGCCGATAAAGCATTACACACGTCACGACGAGAAACGTGGGCACGGCCTAAGCTATCTGCGACCGCTCCGCGCCTCGGGGTTCGAGTTCGTGCGACATGCGGTACAGCTCTTCCTCCGCCACGTGTGGCAGGTTCAGCAGCAGCCGCTGCACTTGGTGGACTAGACGCGATGACCGAAGAAGGGTCGTGTGAGCTAGGAAGGCCCAACCAAACGGGAATGCGGTAGCCCGCCACGCACCTGGCTGGAAGTTGTAGGTGAGTTGTTGGTACTGCTGTAGCTTGTTGGCGATGACGTCGTAGACCTTCCTCCTCTTGGAGAAGTTGATGAGGGTCGCTTTGGCCTTGGGGGTGTTGCTGTTGGGTATCCCCTTGCCCACGATATCGGGGATGGTCGTGTTGGGTCCGAGATGGGCGGGGATGGTGGGTTCGGGGCGCTTGGGCGGTGGCAGGTTGTCGGGGTGCTCCTCGAGTCTCACCAGGTCCGTCAGATAGATGCCCCTAAGCACCACCGCCCATGAAGAAGATCAACACCACCGTCCGCCACAGTGAGAGCAACCACAGAGTCACCACTGGGTGGGGCGTACAGGTAGGGGAAGCAGGGAGGGTTGCAGCCGGCAAGGGCGTCTCGGATGGCCTGGTAGCCGTTGGTGGTGTTGGTGAGGGCCTTTGTCTCGGCGAGAATCTGGAAGAAGGTGGAGAGGTCTTAGATTAGATCGATATCGACACGATGGGGAAGAGGAGCGAACCTGAAGGTGGCGTTCGGGCAGGGCTTCCTTGGTGAACTTGAGGCGATCGAAGGCGACCTGGTTGAAGGCGGCGCCGACGGACATTATCCCACTGAAGTTGTTGATCTCGCGCAGGTGCTGGATAACGTTGAGCCACCTGATCGCCATCTTCACTCTCAACTTGATGGTCTTCTTCTTGAGGATGCACAGCGTCACCCAATAAGCCACCTGGTGCACATCATACTCTGGAATTGAGCAAAAAAAAAAGGGCAAGGCAAAGTGTTGAGGTGCGGTCGTGCAAACCTTGTTGAATCGGTCAGTGAGCAGCGTGACGTTGGGAGCACGATGCCGAAGGTGGGGCTTGGACCAGGCCTGGTTCAGCAGTTCCGAGGGCTGCAACGCGGGAAAGCTGAGGGCTGCGCAGGGTGTTGCATCGTTGCGGGGAGGTCGTACCTTGATCCTCCGGAAGATCTCAAAGTCGACGAGGGTCAGTTGCCGGGCCAGCTCCAGCTCGTCGATGTCGTGGATTACAAAGCGGGTCGAGAAAATGATCTTCATCACCTCATCGCTGATCTGCGGTTCTGGCGGCGGTTTTCGGTTGGCTGTCGTTGTGGTCGGTTGCTGTCCCTGCAGTTGTGATGGTGTTTTTTCCCCCATGAGAACACTGTATGCGGTCGCAACCGTCACGCGATTAGATACCTTTCGCATGCTCTTCTCGAGCGCTTCTCGACTCTTGGCCGCGAGCGAGCCGTCTGCTGTCTGTCGAAGAAAATGGCATCAGAGGAGCAACACTGCGGCTCCTTCGCGAAGAGGCGAGGCACCTTTTGATCGAGCCACTCGTTGAGCTGCTCCAGCATGTACACGTCAAAGTCGGCAGGGTAGTCGTCGAGCCACTTCTTCAGTGCACTCACAACTCGCAGTTGGATGCACAACCTACGTCATCACGGTTAGCTATCACTCGTGGTTGTGGTGGGCTCGTCAAGGCGGCGCATGTACCGCATGTTGTCGTCCCCTTTGTATCTGTTTGGTGGCACCTCATAGCGCTGGAAGAGCTTCTCCAATAGTTTGCGTGGCGTGGTGAAGGATTGGTAGGTCATCAAGAATGTCTTCGTAGACGTTGGATCTGTTGGGGAACAGAGTGAGCACACGGAATAGCGCGGGCGAGGGCTGTGACCGACGGACCTGGTGTCTTCTCTGCCGTCAGCTTCTCCACCAGCTTGTTGAGCGTGCCACCGGTGATATTATCGCCATCTCGGATCACGTTCCCTTCCTCGGGCTCTTCCCATATGTCCACGTCTTGCTTGTCTGTTTTTGTGTTTGTCCCAAGAGAACTTGTCAAGTTCGAAGCAATTATAGGCTGAGGCGGATCGACGAACCGTCTTCGGTGTCCTCCGTGAGGCCAAGTTCCGACAGATGCCCCTCCAACAGGTCCATGGTGTCTTTCGCAGGCTCTGGTGCTGCATAGATGTTGTGAGTCATCAGTTGGGCGTTACGAGGTGGTTATAACCCTTCCTACGCACCAAGCATCAAATCGTATACTCTCTCTGTCTGCTGGATGGCCTTCCGCAAGTGGTACTTCAGCAAGCACTCCTTAGCTTCTGGGTCCTCGTCTGCGTAAGAGGAGAGCGAGTGAGTGTACATACCAGACTGTGGCTCACGGGGAAGGGGTGCGGTACAGGCAGTTCCGAACTCCCGTTCGAGGGTGCGAAGAGTCTCAGTGTATCCGTAGTAGTGCAGGGCCTGCATGACCAACTTCATGAAGCGCGCTCTTCGTTCCGCCTCTGTGTCGTCGATGGGTGGCTGATGAAGCTCCACGAAGGTCGTGGCCCTCTGTAGCGGGAAGACCCTCTCCCTCAGCTCTTTGATTTCTGGATTTCGTTGCAGCACCGTCTTCTTCCACTGAGAGCGGTCCACTCCATCGAGCACCAGCTGCGGCGCCGCGAAGACGGACTGCTGCTGGGTGCGGGTTGTGGGCGATAGCCTCCAAGAGCCCGTTGTCGCCAAGAGCGACTCCTGCGGCGGGTCTTCTGCAAACGACACTGGTCGGAGCGCAGTCTCTGGAGACGGTTTTGACCGACCGTCCCTGTCCCCAGGCACTGCGACTAGTCGTGCACGCACGCCAGAGTTAGCTCAGCGCTGTGGTCAAAGATGCGACACTAGCGGCGACACGAAAAGGGAGATCTCGTACGAGGCCTGGCGCGTCGGGGTGAAGGGAATGCAGCTGCCCAAGTTGCCATCTCTGGCCCTTTTGATGAGCTTCCGATTGTTATTCCAAGACTTGGGTTAATCTCTCTTCTTGTGCGGGCGTCCCTTCCCTCGCGCGGTTGCGGTTGTTGTTGTTGGAACGGACAGCCCCTTTTTACCCCCAATCGACAAAAAATCGGCTCGGCGGGGAAATCTGGGCGGTATTGGCGGGCCAGTCCGGAATTGGGCGGTTGTCCACGGCATCCGTGGTCATCGGTGCTCTCACTGCACGGCCACGATCTTTTTGGAGAACAAGAGGATCAGCTCGTCGAGTGTTTCGCATCACCACACCACCAGAACCACACAGCCAGCGCGCGGAAGATGAGGAGCGTCGCACTGTTCCTCTTCGCCTATGCGGCGCTTTGCTTCATCTACACAGCCTCGGCGAAGGCGCCGCTTACGATCGTGAACCCCACCGAGGCGCTCGACCAGTCCCAGTACCAAATTGGTACGTTCGCGCTCTACGCGCATCCGTTTTCGTGAGTAAGCTAACAGGTTCCTCTTCTTGGGCAGGTGCGGGCATCTATGACATCACCGGTCCTGCGGGTACGTCACGCTCTCCCTAGTGCCATTTTGCGTAAGCTCACAATCTCACATAAAATCATCTTTCATCATTCCATTTTACCCCTGCAGCTCAAATCGGCATGATGGTACCTTCCCATTCCCTTGCTCCTCTCTTCCTCTTCCTTCGCAGCTGACCCAGGACCGTTTTGCGTCCAGGGCTACGCCATGGCCAACCAAAGCACTGCCGGTACGTCGCTGCTCTCGCAAATAATTAGGCCATTTTTTTGTCATTGCCCAATGAGGCCACCACTCGAAACTTCGTCGTAAAGGTGTCATCTCTGACGTGCTGTGGCGCATCTTTGGTACCAGGCGTGCACTTCAGGCTGAGGGCTCGCGCTTTCATCATCGCCGACAGCACCAGCAGGGTCGTTTTCGTGAGCACGGACTCATGCATGATCTTCACCTCGGTGAAGAGGGAAGTCGTTCTCGCCCTGCAGAGGAAGTACGGCAATTTGTACAGCCACGCCAATGTACGTTGCGACTCCCTCGGTCCTAACTCACTTATGTGCCTCGTGAGCGCTTCAGCGGTGTTGACCTCTCTCACAGGTGATGCTCAGCGGCACCCACACCCACTCTGGTCCCGGAGGCTACGCCGAGTATAGCATCTACCTCATGACCACGCTGGGCTTCAACAAGGACAACTGGCACACGATCATCGATGGCATCGTGAATGCGATCTCCGCAGCTCATGACAGCGTCAAGCCTGGCAAGATCCTGGTCAACCAGGGAGAGCTCCTGGACTCCAATCTCAGGTGCGCTCCCCAGTGTCTGTCTACGTTTTGCGGGCATACTCAGCTAAGCTAACGCCGGTGTGCTCCGCAAATTGGTCCCGCTAGTCGCTCACCCTTCTCGTACCTCAACAACCCGGCCGAAGAGAGGGCCAAGTACAAGTACAACGTTGACAAGAACATGACCCTCCTCAGGTGCGTCTCATTGCACGCTGGTGACGACCAACTGTGTTCCGTACTAATGTGTGTACCACCTTCCGCCAAAAGGTTTGAGGACATGAACGGTAATGAGATCGGCATGGTCAACTGGTTCGCCGTGCACGGTGTCTCCATGACCAACCAGAACAAGCTCATCAGCGGCGATAACAAGGGCTACGCTTCCTACGCCTTTGAGAAGTACAAGAACGGACCCAAGTCGCTGCCTGGCATGGGACCCTTCATCGCGGCTTTCGGCCAGAGGTAATCTTCGGCACCCAAAGGGGGTAGCGACACCAGCACCGTTCGCTAACCACAAGCTTCTGCCATGGCAGCAATGAGGGAGACGTGACTCCCAACACCAGGGGCGCCTTCTGCAACAACGGCATGCCGTGTGACTTCGCTCACTCCACCTGCGGCGGCTATTCGGAGAACTGCCACGGCTACGGCCCGGGCAAGGATCAGTTCGACAAGTACGACGTGCTTTAGGTTTGCAAAACGTTACTTGGCCAGAGACTAATGGACGGTGTATGTGCTGTTGGTCAATGCAGCACCAAGATCATCGGTGCCAACCAGTTCAAGAAGGCTCTTGAGCTGTACGAGTCTGCCAAGCAGCCCATCAGCGGCCCGATCCAGTTTGCCCACACTTTCGTGAACATGCACAACGTCATCGTCCAGCCCGCTTTCACTGGCCTCTCTGCGCGTACGTTTTTTTTTTTTTTTGTGTGTGATGGTTTAACTTGAGACGCGGGACGATGGCTTACACGCGACCTTACTTCAATGGAACAGCCGTTTCGACTTGCGTGGGTTCTCTCGGTGACGGCTTTGCTGGCGGCACCACCGACGGCCCCGGCGACTTCAACTTCAAGCAGGGAACCAACAGCACGAGCACCAACGCCTGGTGGAACTTCATTGCCCACTTCCTCTCCGAGCCCACTGATCAGGACATCAAGTGCCAGCACCCCAAGGTGAAGCCTCCCTCTCTCTATTCGCGGCGCTTACCAGCCACCGCAGCTAACCGCTCGTCGTTGTCGTATCGTTCGCACCGCTGCAGCCCATTCTGTTCAACTCGGGCGGTATCGACCTGCCTGCTCCCTGGACTCCGCACATTCTCCCTCTGCAAGTGTTCCGCGTTGGCCAGCTGGTGATCATCGGCGTGCCCGGCGAGTTCACCACCATGTCTGGTCGCCGTCTGCGCGACACCGTCCAGAAGGTGATGTCGAAGCACGGCATGACCAACGGCATCCCTGTGATCGCCGGCCTGGCCAACGCCTACTCGCACTATATCGCCACCCAGGAGGAATACCGTACGTTCCCAACGGCCGTCGGCCCTGCCGCGGGCTACGTAGCGCTAATCGCGGAGATCGTGTTGACGTCAACAGAGGTGCAGCGTTATGAGGGTGCCTCGACTCTCTACGGACCCTGGACTCTGGCTGCCTACCAGCAGCTGTACACCTCCCTCACCGACGCCATGCTCTCTGGCACCCCTGTCCCTCCGGGTCCCACCCCGCCCAATCTCTACGACCGGACCGTACGCTCTCTCCACTCATATTCATTCGTCCTGTCGTCCCCTATCGGCGTCTGGCCGTATGACCAAGACTGTTTACACACCCAGTTCACTCTCCAACTGCCCGTCATCGAGGACTCCGCTCCCGGCGCGTTCGGCCAGGTCGACAAGGACGTCATGCCGTCTTACTCGATCAACTCCACCGTCACCGTGTCCTTCTGGGGCGCCAACCCGCGTAACGACTTCAGGTACGCCGCCGTTGTCGTTCGGTGCCCTGACTGCGTGTGAAAGCATCACTCGCTCACGCTCACGCTCTGTGCCCGTAGGACCCAGGACACTTTCCTGACCGTGGAGCAGCTTCAAACCGACGGCAGCTGGAAGGTGATGCTTGTCGATGGCGACTGGGATACCCGCATGTACTGGGAGGAGGTCTGGCTCATCCAGTCCAGGATCACCATCACCTGGCAGATCGCCGCCGACACTGCTCCTGGTACACCCCTCGCTCCTTCCTCCTTCTCTCCTCTCCTCCTTCCTCTGCTTTGCCGCTGCTGCTGACCTTTCTTTCTTCTCTTCCGCGCACGAAACGAACGTGCAGGCAAGTACCGCATCAGGACCTTCGGCAAGTCCAAGGACATCCTGGGCAACTTTACCCCCTACACGGGTACCTCCAGCACCTTCACGGTCGCCTAAGGCGAGGCGTTCCAGTCCACCCCCACCTCTCCTGCCGTGAAGAAGACGCCGGCTTCCCGACACGGCGTGCATTGTCATCTTTTTCTCCAGCATTTCTGTTCCCTTTTTCCGCCCGCGAGCCGAGAAATAAGCGGAGAAATGAAGGTTACTTAAATATTTTTACGAGATGAGCATTGCGACCCAGGCGTCGGCAGGGCCGACCTTGATCGAGCGACCGCCTGGCCGCCCCATGCTCGACTATGAAACCAAAGAGAAGGTGAGGAAAGGTGCGCACCCGACCATCGAAATTCTGACTTTGATGATTGGGACCCGACCAGGCATCCTTTTTGTGTTGCAGTCGCGAAGAGCACCTCAGATTACCTGACGCGAGTGGCGAACGAGCCGTCGGTGGGCCTGTACCATGTGCAGGACCACATACGACGTTCTATTCCAAAGTTTGTGGACATACAGGTGCTCGTCTTCTTGCTTTGCGTTGCCTTGATCGAGGCCCTGTGTGTTGACGGCGGGGCCGGGGTGCAGAGAGACGTGCGAAGCACGCAGGAGAAGACGGAGGAGGTGATCCTCGACGTGGACTACTCACTGGCCACGGTCAAGAGCCTGCACGGCCTACCCACCTTCACGAACGTCAACGAGCTCATGAACTCCTCTATCGCTCGGCTACAGAAGATGAACCAGGCCAAGTGCGCACTTCCTTGCGCTCCCTTCGCTGCGTGTTGGTGTCCGTCTGTCTCACCGTTCGGGCGTGCGCTTGCTCGTGCAGGCTGCAAGAGAGCAACACCGTGCAGCGCTCGCACACGATGGCGACCACCTACTCGTTTTCCACCACGCCCAAGCCCAGCAAACAGATCGCCGCCGAACTGCAGTTCAAGCGATTCTGAGCCACGTCCGTGTCCCCACCCACACCGTATTTATTTGGAAGGTTTGCCCACATGTCGGCGAGCCTCAACACCCAACACCCAAGCACGCCCTCCCTGCAGCCGTTGGCCAAAGAGAAGATCACACTTCGCCACGTTCAAGAGCAAAGACAAAAGGTTTGCTGGTTGCTAGTTCCACGGAAGGGCGAGGGAAATCTGAGTGGAGGCTGTGTGTTCCCTGCCAACTCTCTATCTTGCTGGTGGGCCCACACGCACGAAGGACCCTATGTCCTGGTGTGTCTTCACCACACAGTACAGCAGCACCTTCGAACCAGCAACACACACATACCCACACACAGCATGATCAGACAGAGGAGCGGCCACATGGTGCGCACGCTGTCCACCATGGATGGCCCGCGATTCGGGGCGAGTCCTGTGGGGCAGTTCCCGCGGCTCTGCCAACGCTTCGGCTATGCGAGCACCACGTCGACCATCTCCACCTCCACTTCCGCAGCCGAACGAGGGCCGCGGGAAGGCGAAGCGAAGGAGGAGAACGACAATAGCAAGACCAGAGAGCACCAGTCCGTCACCGACCTGCGGCGCTTTGCCGAGGGTGACCAGGTGATAGGGACCCGGGAGGGGTTCGACGACACCCCCCTGGCCTACCCTCTTCCGCCCGAGCGACTCGAGGGCGGCAGCGCCACCGACTAACGCCGGAGCAGAAAGGAAACGAGACAAGCCTGCGGGCCCACCAAGTTCGGACGAAGATTCGAAAGAAGAAGGAAGTGATAGTACACATCTCTTTATTGGAGATGAAGAGACAGGAGAGAAGAGGGAGGAAAGAGAGAGAAGAGCCTCCAAAACACGAAACTTGCTTCTAGCACAACAGGAACATCAAACTCTATACAAAACTGCGGAAAGAAAGAGGGAAGAGACACTTGAGGGAGCGGTAGGCGAGGCTTGGGCGGGGCAGCGACCGACTGCGCTTCGAGGGGAAGGCGCCTTCAAGTGTGGTAGATGAAGAGTTTCTTCACAGCCGACATGCCGATCAGAAGCGCGAACCTCAGATCGTCCTCGGTGCGGATGGTGATGCGGTCATCCTCGAGGTCCTTGTACTTAATCAAGAAGTTATCTGTTTAGCGTGTGCGTGGAAGAGTCAGAATCCGAAGTAAACAACCACCACCCACCGACCACATGAATGAATGAATGACCCACGAGCGAGGGGAGGGGTGGCGTCACCGTTCTTGAGGCCGTAGGTCTTGGCGATGATCATCCGGAGGTCGCGGAGGGGCACGTCGCGGGGGATGTTGATGGTGCGGATATCCGATTCGTAGTAGCATTTGATCGCCACCCCCGCAGTCTCTGCGCCTGGCGCCGCTGGCTCGTTGTCCTCGTCCTCGTCCTCCTCTTCGATCATACGCGACCTGAGCCTGATCATGGTGGTGACGATGATAATGACGATCATGGTCGTGAGAAAAGGAGGAGGAGAAAAGAAGCGGACGACAGTAAAAACCTTTCTCGGAGGTCCTCGAGGGCGAGCCCATTACGCCCGGTGGCCTTGCCCTTGCTCGTCTTCTTCAGGGCAAAATCGTCGTCATCGCTGCTCTCGCCGCTTATCGCTTCTATACCCCCGACCCCGTGAGACGGGACAAACGGATGGGGCGGGCACATCAAAACGGGTGGGGGCAGTGTTTACCATCGATCAGCGCGTCGGCAAAATTTTGACCTTCCCAGGTTCGCGGTCTGTTGGGCTCGTCGTCGCTGCCGTCCTCCTGGGCTACTTCCTCTGCGTCGCCCGACTCGCCAGCTGTGGTGACGACCACAGGTTAGGGAGTTGCAATGCGTTGTGTGTGATGCCAGGCTCTTCTCTGTCAGCGCTTACATACCGCTTCTCTTGTGCTTGGAGACGGAGAGTTCGGAGATGAACTTGATCAGACGTTTGCGGTGGCCAAGCCGGACGATCTTGAGCGCTACGAGATCATCGTTGGCAAGGTCCAGCAGCTCGGCGCCCGCTACTTGGTTCTCCATGAAGTTACGCCGGTACTCGCCCATGCCGAGGCTGTCGAGCCAATGACACACCTCCTCGGCCGTCCACGATTGGGGCTCTGCACCGTCGCAACAGCAAATGAGCAGACGCCACGCGCACAACCGATCGACGTGGTACAGAGGGGATGGGAGGGGACGAGCGCGATACCCTTCGACCTCCAGCCCTCCTTGTCTTCGCCCTTTCCCTCGTAGTTGTTGAAGTCGATGGTGTGAAGGGCCATGATGTCCTTGAGCAGCTTCTTCCTGTGCACCAGGTGGTCCACGCCCAGCGCCAACAGAGTCCTGCATCGACGTCGTCCGACGCATCAGCATTCGTACTCCCTTGGAATGGAGGTGAAGGTACAAGGAAGAGGGGAGATGAGTACCTGTTGTCGAGTTCGATGATCTGGGCACCGTCGATCTGTTTGGAGAGGAAGTTCTCACGGTACTCGGCCATGCCCTTGCTCTCGAGCCACTCCTGCACGTCGGCGACGGTCCAGTTGACGGGCTCTGCCGATTGGATAAAAACAATTATAATAAAAGACGCGTGTGAGAAGGCAGTGCTCGAAAACGGAGGCATCAGGGTCGCTTGAAGGAACTGCGGGGCGGCTGGTGCACCTTTGGTGAGCTTGCCAGTGGCGTCGAAGATGGAGGTCCTCGCGCCTTCGTCGGCGCTCGAGTTGACACCGCCGGCTGGCGGCTCGCACTCCAGGGACTGCTTGTGGAGGGCGTCCTCGTCCAGAAAGGTAACATTCAACAGGTACGCGTGCAGTGTATCGTCCACAGGGCTGAACGCGGCGTCAAGTTGCGTCAGCACTACGTTCTCACAATCACGTAGGACTGGGAAGTAAGGAAGAGAGAATGAAATGCGTACATGTCGTAGGAGGTGCCCTGGTACTTCTCGATCTCGGAGAGGAGGGCCGCCACCAGCTCGAACTTCTCAAAGTTGATGAGGGTCTTGTTCTCGTCGATGTGGTCCGTGTTGCCGTCGTAGATGAAGGTGATGTCGCGCAGGTACATGGCTGCGGGAGGTGAGTGGAGGCTCTTTAGTACATGCCCCTGTCGCTAAAAATGAAATGCAAGAGAGAGAGAGAGAGAAGGTGCGCACCCATGTAGGGGATGAGGGGTGGAGTTCTCTTCTCCAGCTCGAGGCGGTAGCGATGGAAGTTCTTCTGCGGCGCCATCACCTTCTCCAGTTTGTCGAACACTTCGCGCGTCTTTACCGCCAGCATCTGCGGGCCGGCCAAGAGGTGAGTGAGAGGGCTCAAATCACCAAACGACCACGTGGGGAGAATGCGTGCGGGGTTCGAACGAACCTCCCAGGCCTTTCTCAGTCTTTGGATGGAGAAGTTGTTAAGGCCAGATATGATCGCCATTAGCGAGTTGAAGTTGCCCAGAGCATAGCATTTCTGGTGACAATAAGCACGCCTTCTTAAGTACACACGTTCATCAAGTCGGCGATGGCGGTGGATACGTACATCGGCGGTCATAATGAACTTCTTGATGAGGTGCTGCTGGCGCTTCTTGTCGCTGGCCTCCACGACCTGGGTGGCCACCCACCAGCTCACCTTCACACATGAACAAGAACAGTTAAGACCCGAGTCCACCCGACTATTGTACTGGTCCATGGAAAGGCGGAGAGTCACCTGGTTGAACCTTCGACAGTAGGCGAGGAGGTGCGGGGACAGGTCCTCCTTGTTTGACTTGGTCCATGCCAAGTTGAGAAACTCTTTGGCCTTGATGCCACCGAACTGCTTGAAGTCTTTACCACCAAGCGGGCGTATGAGACGGAGTGGAATATGTAGATGATCGAGGAGCAATGTGTACCAATGAGGGTGAGCTGTTCGGCAATCGCGGCCGCAGACACCTCCACGATGTCGATCGACTTAAATGTCTCGGGCGGGCGGATGGGTGGAACTGGAGCGGGTCTGGTGTTCGCGGGCTTCTGCTTCTGCACGTGTGCATGGGAGAGAGGAAAGTGAGCCGGAAAGGTGACATTAGGTCCAAACAGCGGTGATGGAGTAAGGCCGTACCGGCTTCTGGATGAAGAGGAGCTTGAGCTTGGAAGAGTCGTCTTTGCTGAGGGTCTTGCTGTTCTTGGCAAAGTCGAGGATTTGGCTGTAGAGTGGCTTCTTGAAGAAGTCCTCGAAGAAGTGGCTGTCCACCCACTCGAACAAGAACGCGTTCATCCTGGTTGTGTGTCGAGTGAATGGTTAGTGGTTACTTACGTAACGGAACTCCGTATCGCAGATGGACGAGAGGAAGGAGAGGGAGTTGAGCTTGGAGCCCAACCTGTTGAGCTTGGGCGCGGAGGGCACAAAGGCGTTGCCCGCTTCGGGTACATAGCCGTAGCTACAGTGTCGAATGTGAGGGAGGGGTTAGTAGGCGCGTCAGCGCCATGTGCGTGGTGCGACACGAGAGGAGAGTCACGCACAGCTTCAGGAGGACGTTGAAGAGATCGGTGGGCGAGCCAAAGTTGCGGTAGCACATGAGGAACGCCTTGGCGAGTTTGGGGTCTGCGCAACGGGTCGGTTTTGAAAAAGGGTCAGTGGTGGTGCAACGCCGCGGCAAAGACACGCGATACACCATCACACATGACGTCACCGAACACAACAGCCCAACACACAAACACACACACACACACACAGTTTAAAAGGGTCTCGGCAACGCCGCCGGCGGAAGGGGCCAAGCGGTGAGATCTCGAGAGGGAAAGAGTGTGGGCGGAGAGAGCGGGGGTGCGTGCCGGTGTTTACGGAGGCGGCCCAAGTGGCGAGGCGCTCGAAGGTGGCCCCCTTGACGGAGAGCGAGCCGTTGAGTTCGGTGAAGACGATCTGCTGGCGTAGAAGGTCGGTCTGCTCCTCGGGCTTCTCCTCTCGCACGGGCACCGCGTCCACCAGGCCAGCCTCTCCGTTGACTGCCCCGAGTGTCGAGAGGCCTTCCGAAGGAGTTCCATTCTCTACGCCCAACGCAAATTCTCCATCGCCTACATTCTGGATAGGCTGCGCCGCCTCTCCTAGTCCACCCCCGTCTTCCATCTTCTCTCCAACTCGAACACCGATTTGCAGGATTCGTGAATGTGTGTGAATGAGGAGAGACGAAGATGCTGGCGTGGAGGTGTCACCGCGTGACCGGGTACGCTCTCTGCTGGGGACGCAAAAGAGGCCATCACCACGGTGACCCGCACAGCTCCCAACCAGATGGCATGCCTGGCATTCCGAGATGAATAGCTTGCATTCCGCTGTTGGCCATTTTAATTGTTTTATTAAAATACGAATAAAACAAAAACGAAAAGGTCATTTACGAAACATAGCACTACATCTCCCGGCCGAGTACATGGCTGCAGAAGCAGAAGAACCACCGGCGCACCTGCGTCCGGATTGGATGCCCAACAACGCATCCATCCACTGCCTGGTGTGCAAAACGCCCTTCTCGTTCACGCTCCGTCGGGTAAATCTCTCCTTAGAAACCTTTACTTTTAATTTTCTTCTTTAATGCATTAAATCGGCACAAGTGTAATCCGAGTTCTTCCCTTCCGCCCCTCTGCTTCCCCCAACACAGCACCACTGCCGCGCTTGTGGTACACCCCAGCTTTGGCCCTCCCCTCCCCCCTGGTGGTGGTTGTTGGTGCACTCACGTGGCGGCCGCCTTCATACGTGGCCTACAGGTAACTTGGTGTGCTCGACCTGCTGCGGGTCGTGGGTGACGCTCCCGCGAGGCTTCGGCTACAGCAAGCCGCAGCGGGTGTGTCGTCCCTGCCTCAAGAGCCTCGAGAAGGAGAAGCAGCAGGAGGATGAGGTCGCACAGCAAAGCGGTACCCTCTCCGCTCTGCCCTCTACCTCGCTGCTCGCGTCACGTCCCTGAAGTCAGTCGCCCACTTGACGTCCTCTCCTGTCCGTCACGTTTTCTGCAGAGATGGTTACGCTGGCTGCCCAGTTCTACTTGCGCGACAAGCCCTTCCAGTACCTGACCGTCTTATCCGACATCGGTGCCGCCCTCGCACTCGAGCCCTCTTAATTCGTTATTACTTACTACCACTGTTGGTACTAACGCTATACTGTGCCGCGGCGCTGCTGCGTAGGGCGTTTGAAGCCGCCCACCAAGAACTTTGTTGAGGTGTCCTCGGCCGACGAGAAGGAGCTCCTCATGACCTGCGTACGTCTTCCTCACGCGACAAACGTGTATTTTTGTCTCTCTCGCTTGCCCTTTTGCCCACACGCGCAGGCGCCTTACTCTCTCTTCTGCTGCGCGCCTTCGCAGAGCTTCCGGAAGAACTCCATGATCACGTCGGAGCCCATACGAAGCTGCTTCGCCAGCCTGTTCAGCAGCATACAGGTGACCGTCGACTGACCCGATCCCCCCAGAGCATTCCCATTACTTTTATCTATGTCGACAAGATCTCACATGAAGTTGGCTTGCGTGATGCACAGCACCCCTACATCCTGCCCTCGCGCACGGTGGACTTTGTGGTGGAGAAGAAGATATGCATGGCCATCAGGCCGTTCTCTCGCGATGGTTCCCTTCGCGATAAGTTGTACCGGGTGAGCGCAAGCTTGGCTGTTCCCTCCCTTTCCTTCTTCTTCGTGGTTCGAGATGGTTGCTCACCTCACGGCGTGCAGGTTGTTCCCAAGACCCCATACCACAAGAAGTATGGGACGGGCAGAAACTCCTACACTCTAAATGCCAAACAAGCGGCCCTGTACGGTCGTCAGATACTCGAGGTACGACTCTCTATGTCTCCGCGCAAGAGTGATTCACCAAGCGAGGTCGTGACCCACACACACGGCCACCCCATTGATAGGCGCTTAGCTTCTTGCGTAGTCTGCGCTTCCCGTACCCGCAATTGCACGCGGCCAACGTGGTCCTGTACCAAGACAAGTGCTGGTACATTTTTCTCAGCTTAAAGGCCCTTCCACTACACGCATCGATGAGGGGACTTGATTATTTTTGACCTGGCTCCTCTGTCCCGCCCTAATCGTCTGCTCTCTCGCGGCAGCCTCGCGGACCTCGAGAGCAGCATCATCGGATTGCCGCCCTTCCACCTGCCACACATGAACACTTTCGTATCTCCTCCCGCACTCTTCGCGCGCATAACCCTTTGAAACGGCGCTGAGTCTTCTTCGTCATTCCTCCGGGAGCGCAGACGAGCCCCGAGGTCATCTGCTTTGGCCACGTGTTGTTTCAGATGTGCGCCGGCTTTTCGTTGGGCAAGACCGCGCTGCAGGATCATGTGAGCAAGCTGCCCAAGCCCGTGTACGAGGTATTTATTAAGATGATGACCGATCGTGAGCTGCGGCCTGTGTGTGTCGTGTGTCGTGTGGTGACCACCATCTTCGATTCCTGCGTGTTCGCAGATTTTGCAGAAGATCTTCACCCCGTCTCCCCCGGTGGTGACGGTCGATCAGCTGATCAAGGATCCCTTCTTTGCGGGAGTCAAGATTACCGAGGACATGCAAGCGCCTCGAGAGGTGCGCTTCCAGTGGCCGAGTGCCAACCGGGCCTCGCCAGTGAACATAATAACCGCGGTGGTGCTGGTAAATGCTTGCAGGCGTGCCAGTTGGACAAAAAGCAAAAGACCCTTCTCAAGCGTGCGCGAGAGAATGTGAAGAAGATGATCGAACGCAGCTGTGGAGTTGGCGGTGCACCACCAACCGTAGAAGACGAAGCCGAGCCTGAAGACCCACCACCCGTTGCGGCCGAGGGTACGTAGTTGGCCACCTTGCAATGGCTCACCGTCGCGTCCAACGTCACATCGTTCGTCTCCGCCCAATTTAGCCGACGTGAAGTCGCCCCGGAAACGAGAGCAGCAGGAGAGCGCGACGAAGGCGCTGACCCTGGGCTTCGACGAGGGACCCACCAACGTGGTCAACCCCAACGACCCGCTCAACCCCGAGAACAGGAAGAAGGCCGCCCTCCGCTCCAAGATGATACAGAAGAAGATCAAGAGGAGGTACCCGCCAAACAACACCATCCCTGCTGCTGCGCTCGCCTCGGACACAATTAACTAAGAATGGTAAAACTAATGCCGCTTACCATTGCTGCGCAGGACGATGCAAGTGGAGAGGGATCCGAATCTGGACTCGGTCAAGAGCGCTACGATTTCGGGGCTGGTCTCTCCGCGACAGGAGCGACAAATGGAGAGCAAGTCACCGGCGGCTGCGGTCAAGCGGCCGCAGCGTACCACGAGCAGCTTCAGCGTCATGTCGGCCTCGAACCCGGCCGTGCAGACGCGCGCCCCTGCGCCTCCGCCAGCGCCAGCCGCTCCCCCGCCGCCCGCTGCTGGCCCGCCGCCCCCGCCCCCGCCGTCGGCGAGCTTACCGCCCGCCCAGGCCGGCCGCAACGCCCTCCTCGACTCCATTCGCGACCCGTCGAACGGTCTCAAGCGACTCAAGAAGGCCACGTAGTGACTGCTTGCGCCGTGAATCTGTACCCCGGTTATACCACCACCACCAGGCCCCGTTTAAATGTATTTTTTGAGAGTGATGCGCTCAGAGAAGGATGAAGGCGTGCGAGGGGCCAGCGCATACGGCTCGCGCGTGCATACCGAGGGGAAGCTGCCAGACGTGTTGGTGGGAGGAAGAGGAGGCCTAGACCGGAGACAGGAGATGTGAGCACGGAGGGAAAGGAATCTGTCGCGTCCGCGCGCGTACCGGTGCACGTGGGCAGCTTCGCCCGATGGAGATGGCCCGTCCGTCCGCGGTGCGTAGCATGAAGTGGAATGGAGATGCGCTGGCCTCTACGATCCGCGGTGGCTGTTCCACAGCGCCGTGCGGCTGAGCGTCATCGAGCGGTGCGAGTGTCAGCTGGCGCGGGATGGGGGTGAGCATGATGCTCTTCTCTTTTGGGGGCGGTACTCGCTCCTTTAGTGTGTCGTGCAGTTCACAGAGCGGTCAGCATTGCAGCTGAGTCATAATCCGATACATACACGTACCAATCTGAACCGTCCTGTGAAGAAGACGCGGCCTTGGTCGTCCACCATCAGCGAATACGACTGCCCTGCCGAAACGCGCACGATGACCGGTCGTTGCTTGCTCTCCACAGCTTGGCCATCATCATCAATTACTTCGTAGGTCGTCACCAGGGCTGGGTGGCTTCTGAAGCCGTATGACCCGATCCCAAGCTGCCCCTGCAGGTTCCGCCCGAACGCATAGACGCCGCCCGAGCCTGAACGCGGATCCATGAGTCCGACAGAGTGCTCATCTTCGGTTGGCCAAACTGGCGCGCACGTACTGGTAAGCACGAGGCTATGGTCCGACGCCGAAACGGCTGTAGCGAAATCACCTGATCGTTGTGCGCGGATGAGCTCTCACGCTGATGGAATAAGGGAGCAGTGGCGGAAGGACGCGGTACCGGCGGGTAAGTGGACCCGCTTCGGCTTGTGATGGTACAGCTTCGACCCTGGTCCGAGGCCCAGCCGGCCTTCGTAGTTCGTGCCAAACGAGTACACGTGGCCAGCCTCGCTCGCACAGAGCCAGTGTGATGGACCTATGAAACAAGAGAAAGGACCAAATGTTCAGCACACCCACCTTACTTGTGGGTCCTCAGTCTTGTCTTGCTTCTTGCGCTTGCGTGTGTACCGGCGCTGACTTGACGAATCCTCACGCCAGAGGGAAAGTCTATCTTGGTCGGGTGCACGAAGTTTCTCCCGGCGAACGATCCGAACTTGTACACTTCTCCTTCTCGGGTGAGGACTAGCCGGCATGGTGAGGCCGCGGCTTGCTTTGCACCGGTGCTACACTGGTAAACTCGCAAAGAGGGTCGGAAAGGATGAAGTACCGAGGCTCGAATGAACTCCCGCCGCAGCAGCCACGACGTGGCCAACAACGTGCGTGAGCTGGTGCGGGATAACCACGGATGTAGGCAAAGGACTTCCGAGGCAGCCATGACTGGACATGGAGTGAGGAGGACTGGGTTAGACAGCCGCCCAGCCCAGCCAAAGTGGTGATAGCGCTGTGTACAGCGCATAGCCGAAGGTGAATACTCTGCCGTCGCTCGCGACGGCGAGACTGTGAGTCTTGCCCGCAGCCACCGACACGATCTGGAACAGAGGTGAGGTGGAAGATCGAAGGTGACAGCAGTGCGAACAAGAACCTTGGCCGGGGCCAGTCGAGTGATCATCAAGGGCGACTTGACGGACTGCGGGCTCACCTCTTCGGGCTGCACTTGAGAGAACTACGCGGTGGTGGCCGGTGAGGTGCACGGCAAGGCCGGTGCTCTTGCGGCACACGGGGTGCGTACCTCACCCAACCCAAGCTTGCCCCGGGCATTCGACCCAAAGCCAAGAACGCGACCAGAGAAGACGGTGCTCCAGCCAAGGGCACTCCACCTCCTTGCCTACACGTAAGCGCCGTTCTCGTCGCACTCGAATGTAGACTCAAGAAGAAACATGAGGTACCGGCATACAAGGCAGGCCTTGTTCAAATCGTGCCACGCGACGAAGCGGAGGACATGAGCCACCAACTCGTCGGGCAGCTCATCCATCTCTTGCCAGAAGCTTCTGGTTGTGTGAAAAGAAGAAGAAAATCATTTTCTACCGACATTTCCGACGTTCTGTTCTCATCTGTTCCATTTCTTCCCGAAGATGCCATAAAAGACCCACCCTGCTGCTGGGTTCTCACTCACTTCAACGAGCAAGCACCCAAACATGACCTCTACTACTACCCGCACAACCACCAATTTCAAGGTCAGAGAGTCACTCGACCGAGGCTACGCCAACCACGGCTGGCTCAGCACCTACCACACCTTCTCCTTTGCCGACTACGACGACGCCCAGTTCAACGGATGGTCCAGCCTCCGTGTGCTCAACGAGGACCGAGTAAAGCCCGGCCGGGTACGGCGCCCTCTCAATCTTCCCTTCGTTCTTCTTTTCCCAACCACTCACATTCTGACAAATGGAATCGTTGTGCAGGGCTTTGGTGCGCATCCCCACCAAAACTACGAGATCTTCAGCTACGTGATCTCGGGCAGCATTGAGCACCGCGACTCACTGGGCAACTGCGAGGTGATTAGCCGCGGAGGCGTGCAGTTCACCTCGGCCGGCAGCGGCGTCCGGCACAGCGAGTACAACCACTCCAAGACCGAGTCTCTCCACTTCCTCCAGCTCTGGGTCAAGCCCAACCGAAACGGACTCGACCCCAGCTACCAGACCGTCCACTTCACCGATGAGGAGAAGCAGGGCAGGCTCTGCCTGATCGTTGCGCCGAAGGATGAGCTGGCCAAGCGGCCCCACGACGAGGCCATGAAGGCGCCCGTCGCCATCAACCAGGACGTCAAGGTCTACGCGTCCTTGCTGGCCAAGGACGAGCAGGTGACCCACAACATCGATGAGGGACGGTGCGGCTACCTGCACGTGTGCGAGACCGGCGGCCAGCTCCGCCTGCGCGACAGTGGCAACGACGAGGAGGTCGTGCTTGGCCCCGGCGATGGCGCCTTCATCAAGGAGGGCACGCAACTGCAGCTCATCGGTGCCAACGACAACGACGACAAGCGAGTGGAGTTCCTCCTTCTCGACCTCACCAACACCAACACCCCGTGGTGAACGAAAGAAATAAACAATTATATTTAAATGTTATATTATTTAAACCTACTCCACCGGTGATGATTGCACTGCCAAGAGTAAGAGTCACAGAGGCCCGACCCTCGCTAGTGCTCAGTTCGGGATCCAAACAGCGCTGCGTGTTCAGTGTGGGAGCTGATTGGGTAGCTCTCACTCACTACTTCTTTTAGTCACCGCCCACCTGATGTTCAACTGTACTCGCCTCTCTGGTGTGCGTGTGCGTGTGGGTGCTGGCCTGACTCAAGTTCAGATGTACGCCCCAATGCACCAATGGTTTCGAAAAGCAAACACAACACGCGCGAGTAGGCTGATCGTGCTTTTGCCGTTCTCTCCTCAGAATGGGAAGCTCGCATGCTGCTCGGAAGGTGCTCCAGCTGCCCGAGTCGCTGGCTCGAGAGTAACGACCACGTCTCCCCTACAGATCGGGCGCTCGGGCTCTGGACGGAAGACGAGAGAGAGAGAGAGAGAGGTGTGGTGATACATTGTCGTGTTGCGGCGGTTCGTTGCCGTGATTGTCCGGTGCGACAAAGAGAGTGAGGAAGATCTGCCTAATTACCACATGGCGTTCTTGACGTGGGTGCCATCGCAGTGCGGCGGTGATGAGGTGTGTTTGCAACCACACAGGAAGAGCGTTTCGTCTTGCTCCGCCACCATCCGCAGGGGCTTGAGGCCGGTCCCCTTGTGAGCTCCATCACAAAGAGGCTGTGGCGTTTGGCGCGCGGTAGAGAGCGAAAACATGAAGCGTAGCAGCGGGGTGAGCTGCGGCAGGCCACAAGGCAAGCGGGAGGGGTTACGGACCTGCTTCGCGCTTCGCCCGCAGGTACACCATGAGTAGCGCTGGTCCTTCACCACCTTAAACTCGTACGGCGCGTTCTGCGCCACAACCACCGGCTGCACCACCTCTGGTGGGCTCTGCGCGCCCTCGCTGCTCGCGAACCTGCGGCTCAAACCCCATTGAGGCTATAGCACCCGCCCATCTCCGGAGATGAGATTGGTGAATTTGTGAAATGGAGACGGTGTACCTTGGCAGAAATGGGCGTGCTCACTCGCCCCAGTGCCGATCGCACTCCCGTTACGCGAGAGGAACGGAGAGCCAACATCTCCTCGATCTCTCTTGTCGTCGACTCCTTTTCTCTTTGCTCTGGGGTTATCAGCGTCGGCAGAAACCGGGGGAGTGCTTGGTTGGATAAATCCGGACATGAGGTAGTGGACCTGCGAACATCTCTCCCTTGCCATCATCGGCACGCCTGGTGCACCAGCCTCTTCAATTCAATTCAAACGATCGTTTCAAGCCTTCACGTTTGAATCGTGGGAGAAGAGGAGGGGCACGATACGGTTGGCAGGGCATCTGGAGCGTGTGAAAAACGGAACATTAAGGATGATTAGCTCTGAGAGAAGGAGCGAATGCGAGCCAGGCGAGGAGCGGGACAGTGGGAAGGAAGGACAAGAGCCGGCCACCAGGAAGCGACGATGGGGCGACGAATTGACGGATAAGGTGCAGTCCATAGAGAGCGAGATCAAGGGCCTCAATCAGCTGGCGGCCAGCCACAGCGTCTCGTCCTACCTGACAGATCTCCTCCTGCAATTCGACCGCATCTCGGGAGAAGTAAAGCATAGGCTCCAGGAGCTCAACCATCTCGAGGCATTCCTCGTACGAGCTTCCTCTTTCTCAGACGCGTCCCGGGCGAGTGCCACACCGCTACGCGCATCTTTTTCACTTTGCACGTTGTGTGGGGCTTTCCTCCTATTTTTACCCATGGGCACCATAGCTTACTCGTGTGTGTGTGTGTGTGTGTAGAAGGTGCACATGGGCAGCGCCTGCTCGACGGTCAACTGCAGCTACTTTTCCGTCTTGCCGCCCGAGCTCAACCTCCACATCTTGACCTTCCTCAATGCGAAAGACCTGGCCTCGGTGGCTCTCGTCAACCGCGAGTGGCACCGCCTTGCCTCGGACGAGGCCCTGTGGAAGGGCCTTTGCGACAAAAGGTGGCGCGCCCGAAACGCAGCACGACTCGAGAAGGAGAGCTCAGCGCTCAGCCTCGCACCTCCGCACTCACCCGCAGACGACTACGACGAGTGCTCGGAGGACAACGGACGAGTGCGCACGCCAAACCCTTACCCCACTCGCCCCAGGCACTCCTCGTCTATGCGCAGTTCTTCGACTCATCCCAATGGAGATCGCCCTCTTGCAGGCGAAGAAGCGCCACAAGCGAAGCTGGAAGGACGTATTCGAGTACAGAAAGCGGCTGGACGACGACTGGCGCACTGGCGCTTACTCTCGCGTCGTCACTCTGGTTGGGCACGAGTCGCAGGTGTGCTGCTGTCAGTACGACGATGAAAAAATCATCTCCGGCTCCTTCGATGCTACCGTAAAGGGTGCGTCCGCCTTTCTCTTCTGAACTACGTCGCCTCAGCAACACGTCACCTTACCCGAGCCTGCAGTCTGGGACATTCGCAACCTCGAGGAGAAGGACGAGATCAAGGCTGTCATGGCGTTAAACAAAGATGACACTCAGAACGCGCACAGGGATCGTGTGCTCTGCCTTATGTTCAAGGACGACATACTCGTAACGGGTGGCAGGTATTGCGCACTACCCTCAAACTACACCTTGAATGCGTGCACGATTTCAGTACACTAAACCGCCGCTCCGCCACAGGGATGAAACAGTGAAAATATGGGATTTGAACGTGGGCAAGTGTGTGAACACGCTGGTCGGACACACAGACAACGTGTGGTACCTGCAGTTTGACGAGGACAAGATTGTCAGCGGAAGCGCAGACAAAACCATGTGCTTCTGGGATTTCAGGTGCGCCCCGCGTGCAGCTGTGTCTCGTCTCGATTCCCCTTTCTGACCTCCCCTTCAGATCGGGCAAATGCTTCAATACACTCGTCGGGCACGAACGCGGCCTGTCCTGCCTCCACTTTGAGGATGATTTGCTCATGTCTGGAAGTGCTGACCGGTATGTCTCTATGAGCCTTTCACGAAATTTGAACTTACATATGGACTCGACAACTTTGCTTGGCAGGACAATCAAACTTTGGGACCTGCGGACAATGCGAAGTCGGGACACGCTGACAGGACACACTGATGCCGTCTATTGTTTGTATTACCACAACAACCGACTGATATCCGGAGGTGAAGACAGGACTGCCCGGGTACGCGTTCCCACCTCATGCTGCTGCTCTGCGTGATGGCATCCAGCTCACCCTGCTGTCCTCAAAACTAGGTTTGGGACTTGGAATTGGGTCGTTGCGTGGCTGTCGTCTCGGACGAAGATTGCCCGGACAAGCACACAGGCGCTGTTTATTGCATGCAATTCGACGACCGACGGCTCGTCACGGGCTCCTTTGACCACACCATCAAGGTAATCTACGCTTCGCGTTTCTTCATCCTCTTGAGACTGACCTCTGTGCTGCTTTACCTTCCATTATCGTCGTGCAGCTATGGGACATGGACACCTTCGAGTGCCTGCACACATTCGGCTCGTTCACGGGCGAGACCGATTTCCATGCCTCCACCGTGCGACAGGTACAATTCGACGACGTAAAGATGGTACGCGCTGCTCTCGCACCCCATCATGGTGTAACACTTGGCTCCTTGGCATCAACATCTGGCATTGTTATATCTTACCCTGCTCCCACAATCCTCACTCTTCCACGCCAGGTGTCTGCATCAGCGGATCGCACGATCAAGATCACTGAGTTTCTGCGGCACGACTGAGCGACCAAGACTGCAAATTAGAGAGAGGGAGAGAGGGAGGGAGGGAGGGAGAGGCCACATCTGTAAACAATCAAAGGGAAGGGAAGCGATAACCCTGTTGGCGCCGCTACCTCGAAGACTTGGGCGCCCTTCACGTGTGCACGTCCGCGCGTGGCGCGTCGGCCAAGTCGCCGATAGAGCCCTCCCGCTACAGTGCAGATCTCAATTTGCCGCTTCGGAACTCCGTGCAATCGCTCTGCGCGAGGGAAGGAAGTTGTTGGTCGCCACACTCACGCAGCACAGCCACGAAGAGCAAAAGGAAAGCGGTCGCATGCAGGTAGGGAGACCCTCTACCCTATCTCGATTAGGTCGCGCTGACTTCTTTCAAATACGAGAGAGAGAGATCACATCCATCGTTGGAGATTTGAATCTCAACCCCCCATCCTCCATAAATGTTTGCCTTTCGCTGCTGTTATAGTTATAATATAATTGTTATAACTATTATATTACCATTTATTACAATAACAGTATATAACTGACGAATAACAACAACAATTATTATTATTTATTATTATATGGATCAAGCGTGCCTAAATATTTGCAGAGGTGAAGATGGAACGGGAGGACAGTAGCCAGCAGGGAGCAGAGTTGCAGCTGCGGCTAGAGGGCTGGTTGCGCAAGAGAGGCGAGAAGGGCGCCATAAAGTCGTGGAAGAAGCGATGGTTCATCCTCAAGGGCAAGAAGCTGTTCTACTACGTCTCCAACACCGCCAACACGCCCAAGGGCTTCATCGACCTCCTCCAAACCAGCCGCATCTTCTCCTTCAACACCAAGCGCAAGGTGTGTTGTGCTGCATCTCTGTGCGTCGCGTCGATCCCACCCACCCTGACCCGTTGCCTGGCGCGTAGGACGAGTTTGCGTTCTGCATCGTCGCGCAGAAGGAAGGCCGAGAGCGAGAGTTCTACCTCACCACACTGGTAGGCGCCTTTCTTTCTTGCTTCTTCAAGAAGCTGCAGCAACACGACGCACAGCGATCAAGCGCGTGCTTCTCACTTCTCTTTTCTGTGCGCTCACTCACTCACTCACTCGCTCCTTCACGCACGCACGCAGTCAGAAGAGGAGCGATCGTACTGGGTATTTGGGCTCACCCAGATCGTGCGCCAGCTGCGCGAAGAATTCGACCGACTGGCGGTCAGCGGCTCCTTCATCCTGCCCTCCGCGCCCGCCGTCCCTGCCCTTCCATCCACCTCCGCCTCGCCATCCGCCGCTCCCACCTCTCCGCTCTCCCCGCGTTCCAGGCCGCCGGCACCACCCAGGACTGCGGCTGTCCCCTCCTTCTACGACTATCTCTCCACGCCCAGCACAACCGGCAGCAGCAGCGCCGCTGCTAATTCCACGGCTGCCGCCTCGAACGCTTCGCCGCCGCTCAACCGATCCCAATCGCCACCGCGCACTCCGCCGCGACCTCCGCTCAACAAGAGCACCTCGGTACTCTCGTCGCCACCCCCCGCCATTCGGCCGCTCGTTGTCACTGCTAACACTGCCACCCGGGCAACGCTGGCTGGTGCGCCACACGACACACCACAGGACATGCTTCATCGAACCCGCGCCCGCGTGCATGAAAACAAGCCGCTGCCATCCGTCCCTTCGCCCCCGGCCCGACCCGCCAATCCGGCGCCCGGTTCGACGCGGCACTTCAAGTCCAACTCGGACGATCTGTCGCGGGGCAACGCTGCTTTCCACCCCGAGCCGGCGTCGGAGGCCTCCGGCGGCCGCGGCGTGGCCTTTGCCGCTCTGCCACCCCGCGCGCAGCAGCAGAGCTCTTCGCCCGGCCTCAACCACAGCCTCAACAGCTCATGTCCCAATGTCAACGGCCTCTCCCAGGCGGTACTGGTGCCCTACAAGTCCGAGCGTACGTGTGGTCCCTCACTCCTTCCGCGCATCGTCGACTGCTGATGTTGTGATTCACGCGATCATGGGGCGCAGGCAACCTGCGCTCGGACGAGCTAGTGTCCTTCTCGCCCGTCCCCACGCCGATGAACAGCATCACCTCCAAGCTGCGCGTGCGACCGAGCTATCTCATGCGTGGCGAGGAGGTCATCTGGGGCGAAAACTACGCCTCTCGGTACATCCTTTCCGCCAACCATCGCACCGCACTCAAGCTTCTGCTGCTGCTGCTGCTGCTGCTGCTGCTGCTTCTGCTTCTTCTGCTTCTTCTGCTTCTTCTTCTTCTTCGTTCCTTGGGTGCTCACTAAAGCATCTCCTTCGCGTGTGTGATCGTAGCTACACGGATTGGCTGGAAGAGTCGCGAGTGTCTGGGTGCCTTCTCATCACCAACTACCAGCTTATCTTCGTGCCCGACTCCGCGCAGGTGCGTGTCTCACATTACCTGACTTAGCTGCGTCATGATGGTCGACGTTCGCGTTTGTTTGGCGGTGGTGGGGTGAGCAGCAGGGTTCCCAGGGGCAGGACGGGGCGAGCAGCAGCAGCGAGGAGGTCCGGGTGCCGCTTTGTAGCATCATCCGAGTCGAGTCCATCAGCGCCAACAACGACAGCGCTGAAAACTCGGGCAACGGACAGACAGCCTACCAAAAACTGGTACGGACGCACTGTTTGCCTGCATCGCTGTGACGTCCAGAACGACTATGCCCCGCTTACCGTCGTGCGTGTGCGCGTGACCAGGTGAAGAAGGCGATACCGGCGCAGCTGCGGCAGAAGAAAAAGTATGTATCGTCCATGCAGTCCGTCTCGCATTCCGAGCAGCTGGTGGATGTGTGGTGCAAGGACCTGCGCACCATCCGCCTCGGCTTCGGCTGCTTCACCGATGCCCGCAAGCTGGTACGCACCGTCCATATCATGTGGCCCGTTACGGGGTTCGAGTGCCTGCTCACGCCCGTGTGCTGATTATCAGTTCGTCGATGCGGTGCGCACGCATGCACCAGCTTCTGTGACGGGCCTCTTTGCGTTCGCCTATCGCCCGCCCAAGGAGGAAAAGTACGCTATCCGTGTCTCCGTTTCGTGTCAATGACCGACCTCACCGTGTTCCCTGGCCTCTGTTGTGCACACGTCAGGAAGCGATATGATGCGGACAAGGGCTGGGGCGTGTACGACGTGGCCAAGGAGTACGAACGAATCGGCATTCCCAGCAAGTACCTACCCCCCTGCCTCTGTGCTAGGCAGTCGCTGCGATGTCCCCTCACTCGCTCACACTCGCTCACTTCCCCACGCATCGCGTGGCGTGTTTGTGCATGTGCATGTGCTGTATCGCGAGCAGTCTGTGGCGATTAACGCGAGTAAACGAAGACTACTCCTTCTGCAAGTCGTATCCCAGGGTGTTGGCCGTACCCGCGGTACTCTCTCGTGCCCATGTCCCCACAATGAATTGGATTGAATTGTGAACTTGGAACGGAATGCAAGGTTTGCTTGCTCACCGAGCGGATGTGTTGGTGGTTGGCCTGACGACACGACAGGGCTTCTCCGATTTGATGCTGCCGGCGGTGCGCGATTTCCGAACGAGCGGCCGCATTCCAGTGGCGGTCTGGCGCCACCCGGGCAACGGCGCGGTCATCGTCAGATGCAGCCAGCCACGGGTGGGTTTGACCCTCCAACAAAACTTCGAGGATGAGCACCTGCTCCGCATCATTCGGTCTCTCTCTCTCTCTCTCTCCACCTCCCCCACCCAAATCGCTGACACACGCGCGACACAATGACAGGGAGGCGTGTCCGCGATCAGAGACGCTGTTTGTGTTCGACGCGCGGCCAAAGGCCAACGCCATGGCCAACCAGGCCAAGGGAGCGGGCTATGAGCGGCAGGACATCTACAAGAACACGCGGTTCAAGTTCCTCGGGATCGACAACATCCACGTCGTGCGGGACAGCCACAGAAAGCTCTACGAACAGTGCCACCCCTTCAACATCAACGAAGGCAACAATCAGGTCCCAATCCCCCACCCTCACTCTCACACCTCCCAACCAACGCATTGTTTGCGTGTTTGTGTTTGTTTTTTAATACATTTGTCTACTTAAATTGTAGACGGCGTGGTATTCGGCGTTGACGACCTGGATGAGTCACATCTACACGGTGCTGCGGGGCGCCGTCAAGGTGGCCGCCACTGTGCACGCCCTCGAGGCCTCGGCCGTCGTCCACTGCAGCGACGGGTGGGACCGCACGCCCCAAGTACGCACTTGCCTCTCGTTTGTTCGTGCCCTGTTGTTGTTGGGTCGCTCAACCAACGCATGCACGCACAGATCGTGTCGCTGGCGCAGCTGATACTGGACGACTACTACCGCACCTTCACCGGCTTCCAAATTTTGATCGAAAAGGTTAACGTCAGGATTGCATCTGTTTCCCCCCCCCCGGTAGGCTGTGTCGTGATGGCTCACGCGTGCGGCGACAACGAACAACAACAGGAATGGCTGTCCTTTGGGCATAAGTTTGCCGACAGAGCGGCGCACTATGACACGCCTCACAAGTCGGGCAAGAAACGAGAGTCGTCCCCCATCTTCCACCAGTTCCTCGAGTGCGTGTGGGAACTGATCCAGCAGTACCCCCACCATTTTCAATTCAACGGTGCGCTCCCTCGCCCTCTCTATGCTGCACTTGAGTTGGGCATCACCTGAGCAGGCGGCCGCGGGCTCTTGTCTCCTCTTCACCACCACCTTCGCGCATCAGATGAATTTTTGCTGGCTCTGAGCGACCACTCGCACTCGGGCCTCTACGGGACGTTCCTGTGCAACAGCCAGAAACAACGGTACGCACCTTTGCCCGCGCCTCTTCTCGAGTGTCTCGCGTGCTGCTGGCTTCCTTCCTTGTGTCCTCCTCTCACCGTGTGCGTGTGTGCGTGCGTGTGTCTTGGACTTTCCACCAGAGAGGATCCGGCCATTGCGCTCAAGGTGCGGACCACTTCATTTTGGGCGCACGCCAACGCCAACCGAAACCGCTACCTCAACCCCCGGTACGGCCCCAACTCCTCCATGCTTGGTGCCTACTTCGCGTAGTGCGTGGTGCTCACCACCCGCTTGTACTCCCCCCCCCCACAGGTACAGCGCGTCGACGCGAGGGGTGCTGCCCCAGTACGAGCTGTGCGCCAACTACAAGCGCCTGCAGCTGTGGCGGGAGTACTACTTCCGGTACAACCCGGCCATGCTGCCCTTCACCTTTCTTTAGCGCTAAAAGCCAACACCGACGTGTAGAATAGAGGACTCGCTTACAACAACTGTGATGATGGTGGTGATGGGGATGATTGAAGAAAATGATGGGAGATGGGTTTATATCAACAAGCTTTGTGGTGTGAGAAGGGGCGAGGACTTAGGCCACGGCCATGGTGATGTGGTCCGGAGTGATGTGGTGCTCAATGGGCACGGTGGCCGAGGGGTGGGAGAAGGTGACGGACGAGGTGGAGTTGAAGAAGGAGGAGGCGCGGAGGGAGTAGGGCTCGGGCAGGTAGTGGGCCGTGTCAAAGTCAAGGTTCTGGCCCGAAGCCAGGCTCCACTCGTGGCGCGCGAGGAGGTTCATGAGGAAGAGCTTCACCGTGTAGAAGCTCAGGTCCTCCCCCACGCACCGGTGCGAGGTAGCGCCGTCACGCGGTCCGCCTCCGTGGGGCACGTACGCGTACTCGTTGTTTCCCTCCTCTGCGTGGCATTATTGCCGCCCAAACCGATCAGTTAGAGACGGGCTTGGCACGATGATGAAAAGGGTGGGGTACCAGCAAAGCGAAGGGGGTTGAAGGACGCGGGGTGCTTGTGGTCGCTGGGGTCCTGGTGGGTGGCAGCCACGGCGGCTAGAGGCAGGGGCGGGGTGAGGCGAATGCTGTTGGGGTAGGTGATGAAAGCCACGTGTGTGGGGGTGCGTACCCATGAGCTTAAAGTTCTCGGGGATGACATAGTCGCCGTACTCGAAGGTGAGCTTGGCCTTGCCCCACTCAATCACGGCCGAGGGATAGAACCGGCGCGTCTGTCGATTCAATGGGAAAGGGAATGAGCCACCACGGCGCCGCCAGGTTGTCGCGGGGTGCGCGGGGGTACCTCGTTGATGAAGAGGGAGAGCAGGTCGGTGCGGTGCAGCTTGTCGAAGGGCAGCGCAGGGTAGGCGGGGTCGAAGTTCATGGCCTCCACCTCCTCGCGCAGAAGAGGCAGCCAGTCTGGCAGCGAGCAACGTTAGAGTGTGTCTTGGGCCACGGCACGTGTTAGGGCGGTGGGTACGCGTACCGGAGTTCTGCTCCATGGCGACCATCACCGCCGAGATGGGGTTGTAGAGCTCATACGTGGACAGGACCAGGTAGTGAAGCTGAGCGCCCGACAGATAAGTCAGCCCTTGCATTGAAAACAACCCCAGCCAGCAGGAGGGTTGCCATTCTTGCGTACCTCATGGGCCAGGTGCTTGGGCGTGATGTCGGGAATCTTGTGGGTGAGCTTGAGCATGAGATCGAGCACATCCCCGTTGTATCTGCACACACCGCGACCGACCGAATAGGTTCGGTTGTCAATGAGACGACCTTGTGAACTGTCACCTTGGGGCGGGGCATGCGCGTACTTGTTGGAGTTGGCCTCAATCTCAAGAAGGTGGTCCTCGATAGCGCGCTCGTACCACTCCAGCAGCCGGTCCTTGGAGTGCAGGCCGCGCTCTGCCCACCGAGACCGTCGCCCCGTAAGCGTGAGACGATATGCAGAGAGTGAGTGGGTATGGTTGGGTCTGGGGTACGGTATGTGGCGCCGGTAAAGGGCGAGGGGTAGGCCGACAGCGCCGCGAGCACATCGTCCAGCAGGGGAGCCAGGCGGTGGCTCTCGTCGTTGGTGAAGAACAGGGTGGAGGCCATCGCGGCCGACATCTCCTTGATGTCCTTCAACAGATCGAACGGGGTGCCCTGCTGCGTCCAGCGGGCCATGTGCCTGTCGGAGTGGTGGGAAGGTGGAAGGTGTGAGCACACGTGCAAGTGTGAGGAATGTGAGGATCGTGATCTCTCAGAACGCACCTGTTCATGACGCGGTCGAGGGTGCTGAGGTGGGCCTGGATGACGCCGCGCGTGGTGATGGCCTGCATGATGACGGCACGCACCTCGGCGTGGCGCGTGTCGTCGAGAGCCGGGAGGATGTCTCGGCCGAGGAGCGTGGCGATGTGCGAGGGAAGGGCCTCGCGGCGCTGCACGAGGGAGGAGTTGTAGAACACCTGGCCCAGCGCCTTCGAGCCCGACAGCACGATCGTGTGGTCGCCCAGCACGTTCGAGTACGAAATCGGCCCGTACAGCTGTGCGGGCACGCCACTCCAGTCTTCAGCAACCAAGAAGAAGAGGAAGAGGAAATGTGAAGTGCGTACCCGAACATGGCGTTGGGTGAACTTGAAGGGATCGCGGTAGTAGTCAATTGACTCGCCCACGTACGGGATGCCCCACGACCCTTTGGTGAGAAGAAGACGAAGGAGGAGCAAGTGAGGCGAGGAATCGGGTGGAATCGGGGTGTGTGGTGCATCGACGCGTACCGGCCTTGGATCCGGGAGGGATCTCGCGCCAGCTGCCATCGGCGTAGTGGACAGGGCGGGACGGACCCCAGCCCAGGAAGTACTCGTAGCCGCCCAGGCCAACCAACGCAAGCAACACGCCTGACGAAAGAAGAGCCTGAAGATTAAAAATCCAGAAAGTAGAGGCCACGGGAGGG